>MU228423.1:721987-735600 GCA_018584345.1 Thuja plicata | reverse complement strand
TTTGGGAAAGCTTGAAATAGTTACAAGTCAAGGAGAGGGTGGAAAAGCAGCACCTTCTACTGCAAATGGTGCCTTCTCACAAAGGTAGATATTCAAGGCTGCTAAATTTGATAAACTTATTAAACTTAAATAATCAGTGGGAAGGTCTAGGATGCTGCTTAGATAAATCATTTTTTGTTCTAGGCAACTCCCATTTTCTTACCTTCTTATGTTTATAGCTTATATGTTAGTGATCTAAATAGAACTTCCATTTTTAGTAGGGACAGTGGCAGTGAAGGTTCAAGTGAAGGTAGTGAGGAAGGAAATTCACTAAATATAAGAAAAAAATTCTGTATTTCTTGTACAAAAATGTATGGATACTGATCTCATTATTTTCTCTCTTTTTTGGGTTACTTTTGCAAATACCCTTGTGCTGTTATGTATTATTTTACAAATATGTTGTATTCTTTCCTAGATATGTCTGGGTTGGAAACTGGGAGGAAAAGAAGCTTTGAATCACTAACCATGAATGATATGCTTATTTCTAATTTTTATTTAATTATTTCATTTTAGGCACTTGATGTCTTTTCACGAATCCTACTTGTACTTATCAGACAGTCACAGTCTTCTAGTTTTTGGATGAACTAATTTGGCAATACCAATTGTTTTATATTTATTTGGCCAATCGCTAATGAAATTATCCCAAACAAAGCACATGAAATCATGGTTCCAAAATAAGTAAAACCACAATTACTGAAAATAGCGACACTAGGACACTAAAATCTTAAAAAATCTAAAGTGACACTAAAAAAATTCATGCGACGTCAAGCCGTCGGTAATTGTCGATGGCCCGAAGTCACATGTATAGAAAATTCGTCGCACGTCTGTCATAATTTTGACACTTATTCTGCGATGCCTAGGTGTCGTAATAGTGCTAGATAAATGTAACAACAGCATGATAAACATTATAATTGGCTCGTATTGCGACACCTAGACATCACTTTTTTTAGACATGCGATGAATTTGCTATACATGCGACATTGGTCTATCACAAAATTACCGACAGCTCAATGTCGCATGTATAGCAAATTCGTCGCACGTCTGAAAAAGTGACAGATAACATGCGACGCCTACGTGTCGTAATAGTGACAGATGAGATGTGATGCTTACCTGTCATTTTAGTGACAAATAAGATGTGACACCTATGTGTCGTAATAGTGAAAGCTAAAATATGTAACAAAAACATGGTAACCATCATAGCCAACTCGTATTGCGATGGTTAGTACCATTGCAATAACGATAGAAGGCATAGTCGTCGTTAATTCTGACAACAAAACTACAACACTGGTCTCTATTGCTAGGTCAACAGGACAGTGTTAGAAAAGTGATGGATATCCATCGAAAAGAGGCCTCAAATGTACTAGTGATACCATCGCCAGAATGGCCATGATACTGAAAAATGTTATTCTCTAAAGCACAAAATTCAAGATTTAATTGATTCTAAAGCTTTGTCTGTTGATAATTTTGATGGTAGTGGAAATAAATATGTTTCTCCTCCTAATCAAAACTTTCAAATCTATACGAATCCTTTACCTACACATGATACTAATACCATAGCTCAACCATCTTCTGTGGATATTATTTATGATTCAAAGATGGATGATCTTAATCACATTGTTAATCATGTGGAGTGTGTCAAGTCTCATCTCAACCTACTATTCAAGATCATTTACCTCTACTTCAACTTCCAGTTCCACCTAAACCTCAAAAAGACACTAAGGATAAGCGACCTAGGGAACTTTTAATCACCTTTGATGATTCTGAAATGATTAAAGCTCCTAATGGTCCCCTTTATATCTATGCTAGGATTGCAAAGATACCTACTTGTGGTTGTCTTGTTGATCCCACATCTTTAATAAATGTCATTATTGAGGAAAATATTTTTATGAAAAACTTACAATGTGATTGCTATGATCCATCTCATGCATGGATCCAAACTTGTAATGGTTTTCTTTATCCTGCACTTGGTTATATCAACTTACCTGTTGAACTTTGTGGTAATGTTGTAGATACTACCTTCATCATTATTCCTACTTCTGATCAATTTCAAATCAAATTTGGTTTACCATGGATAACTGCTATGCATGCTATCTCTTCTCCTATTCATAAATGTCTTAAGTTCATTCATAATGGAGAATTCAAAATGATTAATCATAGTTTGTATCAACCTTCTAGGCCTAGAGATTGTTCTACTCTTGATTTCTTTTGGCCTTCATTACCTAACTCATGTCCTCCTCGCCTTGATCATCTCTTTCGCTCATAACAAGCTTACAAACATCACAAAATTGCTGAGTTAAGCATGCCTCAAATAGATCTCAACCGTGGTCTTTTGCCTACTCCTTCCATACCTCCTTTAGCCATTACTTCTAATTCTAATAATCAAACTTCTATTGTTTCATTATAACCCATTGAGAAGCCTCCTATAGAACCTGTGAAGGAATCTGTGGTCATTCCTCCTAGTTCTCAAAATATGGTAAGCAAAGAAAAATGCAATAAATTTGTTAATGAACATCGTAAGAAGCATAGAGATAATGCTAGTGCTCGTGATTCTCTTCTTCAAAACTCTTTACCTTCTTTTGATCAACCTATGCCCGATGTATCGAAAGAAGTCAATATTCATAATGATGTTAAGATGAATGATTGTGATGATCCTATTCGCATCTTAGATCCTATTTCAATTAATCTTGACAAGGAGTATACTTTAGATGATCCTATAATTGATCTTAGTTATAAATATGAGACCATTGATCTTGGCACTGACTTACCTCATATGCTTTCAACTCAATTGACAATTACACCTAGTATCGAGCAACACAATTCTCAAGAGGATCCTTGTTTGGAACTGGCTATCATTCCTGTTGTATTGGATATAGTCCCTCTTGCGAGTTTCCCACCTTCCCTACATGATATAAACTGAGATAGGGAGAGTAGGCGATGCGCCTGATTGGCCTATCCTTCATGTTAGCCCTTTTTGTGTTTGCATGTTGTATTGTGCTTCTCCTATAATGTGTTTGCTAAATGTTTGTTAGATTCTTTTATACGACCCTTGTTACTTTGTTGGTGCAAGGTGATAAAAGACTCAAACCTGTTGTACAATTCCTCTATATGTATCTTTATTCTTCTATATGTTGTTCTTATGTTATGTTGTACTTGTTCTATTGTTCGTAAATGTTTCCCTTGTATAATCTTCTTGGATTTGCAACATGGTAGCACTGATTCTTTTTGGTCTCCAGGTTGTGGTCCAAAAAGATTCATCTTTGTAACTCTTAAGTTTCTTTCCTCCATTGTGATTGTAGTTCTACTTTCTTTGGGGAATGATGTCAATTCATTTGCAATAATATCATATTTATATGTACATGTTATCTTATGATAATACTAACCCCACAGTAGGTAGATCCCTTATGTGCTCTTTTGTATGTTCATGTTTATTTCCCTTGATTTGTCTTCATATGGGGGCATCTCGTAGTGGAAACGTAATCCATAGAGTTGTTTATGTTTCCATTCAAGCCATTACTCCTGTTAAAGTGTTAGCAATAAATTTAACATGGGGGCATATGCTCTACTCACTTTTTGCACACACACACACACGTTCAAAATATTTTAAAAAAAAACACTTAAAATTTTTTCCCTTTATGGATTAAAAACTAATCCTTAAAGCATGGACATTTTACTTTTTAGGATCTCTTGATCCCTCCAGTTTAAATTTACATGAATCTCTTGATCCCTCTAGTTTTTCAAAGTTTTGATCCCTTAAGGTTAGAAGGTGTCGTTAAGAATGGATCTCCTTGATGGTTTGACTAGTGAGTAGCCACATTCACTAGGCGGTTCAACTTCATCTTTCCAGTTACGTTGTTTACTTGTGTGGTTCACAATGGGACATAAGTTCTCATTGGGCAAGATAATCACACCCTGTCTCTCTCTTTCCTTAACTAGTGATGTCTCTCTTATTGTGATCTTAGGGTTGATAAAGACTTAAGTCCCTTGGGGGCTTGAGGATTTCTTTATTCCTTTTTTATTCCAATAAGATTGTCTGTTCTTTATGATCTCCTTTACCAAGAGTTTGTGTTGAGTCCATACTCTTGCTAAAGTGGGGGCTAAATATATAGTTGAAAAATGGAAGCACTTCCATTGTGGACTGGTTTAGCCTTCCAAGTAAGTGGTTTTGGGGCCATGTCAAGCACCTTGAATGGGTTCCTAATTTAGACCTGGATTTCCCCCTGTTCTGCCCCAATTCTTCACCTCTCTCTAGCCAGTTTTTGACATTCTGGACTGCAGATTTGAGATCTTTGACCTCAGGGTTAGGGTTGAACTTTTAGGTCTATGTCAACCTCAACCCTGACCTAGGTCAAGTTCGACCTCACCCCTGACCTAGGTCAAGGTTGACCTCGACTTTGACCCAGGGTCTAGATTTCAGGGTCCCAAGGTTTTCGGATATCGGTCTTTGAAAAAGTTAAATCCCACTCTCGGGTTGGCTGTCTCAGGTTCCGAAGTGATGATTCCTAAATTATATTTAATATAGGTCCTCTCCTAGGGGTAAAGGCTTTAATGGGAATTTAATTCTCCTATGTTGGCCTCCTTAGAAGATTGTGCCCTAATTTCATATAAAAGGGAGCCTTTCTCCTCTCATTTTATCTAAGTCCTCTATTGAAGCCTAAGAATCATCAAGCAATTGAGAAGCATCATCAAGTGAAGTTTAAGAAAGCAATAAATCAAGGATTCATCCATTCAAGCATTCATTTTCATCAAAGAGATCCATGGGAGGCCATTGAAGGATTCAAGCTACATACTGCCCTTTTGGTGATCTCTCCATCCATCTTCTTCCAAGCCTCTTCATACTCAAGAACCCATTCAAGATTTGGTGTTGGAGATCTACAAGAAATTGATTGAAGACATCCAACATTCTAAATTATAGATCCATTGGTGCATACCTACTTGTGGATTCAAGGATTCGAATCCTCCACAAGGAATTTTACAAGCAAGGTGAATTTATGCATTTACTTTGTTTATTTATGCAATTTCAATTATATATTCAAGGTTAATTCCAAAACTTGGGTTTGACCAAGGAAAAACCCTCCCCCCAACAAACAAATCTCTTTTTCTTGAAGGTACAGTTCCATGATTGAAGATTTGAACTTAAATCTAAATACCCTTTTCAGTGAACTATCAGGATTCGCGAACAGATTTTATGTCGGACCTGTGCAGGTCAGCGTCGAGATTATTTGGTCGGGGGTGAGATTAGTGGGTAAAGGTCAACCTTTTTCATAAGATGGTGTTGGATCGGAAAAATATTTCTGGGTTTTGTTCGTCTCTGCGTCCCGGTTCCGGATCATACTTCAGATTTTCCAAATTAGAGTACACACCTCAAAAAACAACATTCTTCAGATCTACAATTCTTTAAGGTTGGTACTTCCTCTCATTCTTTTCAATTACTGTTATATATCATATCTCCTTAATCATAAAATATAATTTAAGATCTTCTTCCTTACTCTCATTTCCAAATGGTTGACTCATTTGTGCATTGATCCTTCTTTAGGGTTAATCAATTTGTATCTTTCATTTGTGCACTTGGGGATAAAGGAGGGACATCTTATCTTCCTTCCCCTATATGCTTAATCACACAAAAATACAATCACATTCAAAACAACAATTAAATGTAAAGGTTAATGAAATACACCCCTAATCAATTTCCTTCCTTTACAATAGGATAATATGGAAGATGTTAGTGACCAGCGGGTTAGGGTGTCCTCTATTAAGCTAGTTTTTGATGATTTCAATGACAGAGAGGAAGTTACTCTGGGTTCCTTCCAAACTACTAAAGTGGAAGCCCTGTACTCCTTCAGGTTTAACAAATGGTACTTTCAGGAAATTAAGATGCTCAAGCTAAAGTATCGAAAGCTGGAAGCTAGGTATAATGGGCTGCTAGGGAGAAAATTGATGGGTGGAGTTGTGAGTCTGGGCTTATTCATCCTAAGGATAAGAGGAATGCTTTGGATTTCCTTACTGGGAGGGTGGATAATTTGGAGAATACCATTTACAAGATCCTCCAGCACAACCGTGAAAGCATGAGGGCTTCTAGCACTAATCTCAGAGCTCTGGTTAATGTACTAGTTAAGGGTATGGGTGAAGGTGGGGAACAAGGGGATGATGCACAGGGAGAGAGTGGGGGACCAGGTATAAGGACCAAGGAAAGTATCAAGAAGAAGTCTCTTACAACAAGGAAGTGTGTCAATGACATCAAAACCATCATTGGCGGAATGGAGGAAATCGAAGAAAAAATGGATGAGACTCTTAAGGGTCAAACTTGTCTTGCTCTTGCTGGGTTTTGAGATGGTGTTTCCTCTAGGTGGTTTCTTTTTCACTGGTGTTTTCTGTCTCTTTTGCTACTTGTGTTGCGGTTGTGCTAGCTAAATATGGGCCTCTGATTTAGCAGTACACTTCAACATGGTCATTATACTTCAGCTTCATACAGGAATGAATATGGATTCATTCATCCTACATGTCTGAAAGCGTCGACCTGTTGCCTTCTAGAAGGCAGGAGTATGAACTTGCTCTTAGATCATTGCAAGCTCAATGACTACACACTAACCTAAATGAAGGATTTAAAAGCTATATGCTAAAATTAAAATGTTGATTAATCTAAATGACTATGCAATTTGTTGTTCATCCAAAGCTGATTAAGATTCATTTTAGAAGCACCAAATTTAAATATGAGAGAGTCAGTTTTAAGAACAAAACAAAATGTGCTTTAAGTTAGATTGATTTGCATGCTTTGAAAGTAATAAACAATAATACTAAACAAATGAATGCTAAAATGCTAAAAGATAAGATGAAAATGCAGCATAATAACATTAGATAAAAAGTTAGGATCCTTTGTGAAGGAAAATAGTTTCTCTTTTATAGAAATCTCTCTCGAATCGCCGGTCGAGATCAAACAAAAAGAGTGGCTCAGATTCGATTGAAGAAGCACAATCCATGTGCAAGTGATTTGATTGGTCGAGAGAGTCAGTTGACTGAACTGACTGATCAGTTGTTTTGGAAACTTCCAAAAGCAGTTCACAGTTAACTGAAATGTTTCCAAAATGATAATTAGTGGAGAATCAGTTAATTGAGTGGAATTGATTGTTTCCATTTTGATAATCAGTCAATTGAATTTGATGATGTCATATGCATTTTTAAAAAATTAATTGATTTTGGATGCACATTTATGTTTTTATAATTAATTTAATTCCTTTTTGATTTAATTGACAATTTTGTAATTTTTATTTAATCAATGTCATAATATCAATTAAATAATAGTATAAAGTTTATTTGCCAATGTAATGTGATTTTAGGAATTAATTAATTAATCAAGTACAATGATCGATTAGGACCTAGGGTTTAGGCCAGATTAGTTCAAATTTGATAAATTGCCTGTTTGATTTAGGACTTAGGTTTAATCAAGAATAGGGTTTCTTGATTAATTGTTGAGATTGGGGGTCTAGGGTTTATGTGACCATTTTTAGGTGATTACATTTACCCCTCTTTGAATTGATGTGCAATCAACGCATTGATTCAAAGAACTGTTACTGGTGAGATCAAGAATAGTTTGATTTGAAGCGATGAAACCATTCTTTAGAAGAGGGAATCGACTCCGAGCTTGATTGGACGAAGATCGATCAAAAGATATAAAACAAAATGCTCAGTTTGATTTGAAGCGATGAAACTAAACATCTGTTAAGAAATCTTAAACCTTTTTTATTGGTTTGAACGAATAACCAGTTTGATATGAAACTGATTACCGTTAAGAGATTTGATTAGCAAGAAAATTGACTTGATTTGAAGCGATGAAGCCAATTTGGTCAATGTATCTGGATTCAATAATGAATAGCCTGTATAAGACCGATCTTGTCTGGTTTCGAGTGTATTCACCACTGTATAAGACCATTGATTAGGTTGCCTTGGATTTAAGATGATGTCAACTTGATTTGATGCGATGAAGCTGAGATGCCCCAAGCGATGGGGTTTTGATTGAGGATGTGATCACTAAAATGTTGATGTCCTGATCCTGCCCCCTCGGGAGTGAAATCAAAATATGGCTAGGTGCCCAAGTGATGAGAAGCAATTCAATTGATTAGACAATTTAGGAAGAAATTGATCTGATTAGAAATAGGTCCCTCTTGGTTAGGACAAAATCTATACTTGATGAGAGGTTTTTTTTGACCGAGATTGACCAAAATTAAGATACATGGATTGATGAGAAGAAAAGCAGGAGAGATTTCTATTGGTTGTGCGAGTGGTCAAATTCAGATTTTGATTTTGATTTTGAAAATAGAATCAGGATAGTTGATTTAGCAAGGGGTGTCATGACCACTTTACAATGAGAAGATTGATCAATAAGAAACTCAGATACTTCACATTGGATAGAGATAAAGTTATTATGTTGATTTCAACACTATGCAGATGCAGATGCAGATGCAAGACTAACATGAATGCAACCTAAGGTGTAGTCATCGAGCTTTAGCATTGAAAATTTTCATCATTGAGCATTTTTTGGAACATCAGAGTTCATACAATCCTTACTAGTGCCACTGCAACCATAAGAATATGAATATGACTTTTATCAGATAAGATATGGGAAACTAACGTAAGCATCGAGGCACAAAAGCCGAGATGACCTGAACATTGTTTCCAGTTGATTTTGCAAGAGTACACCAGTATCGAGGCATTCAAAGCCAAGATAACCATGAGTGTGATCTTGCATAAACAAATAGATAAATAACAAACAAGGAGATAGTACCGACCTCACCTTAGCGTACAAATAAAGAGGATCGAGGGATGTGAGGCTTTTCTGCCTTAATGCAGGAGCTCTTACCACATACACCCAGTTTATTTGATGTTGCTAGATCATCGAGACCACACCAACAAGTAGTAGACAAAGAAAAGATTAGTGAAATCAATGAAAATAGATAGCATACAAATAGAAGTTCAACATACTTCAGCCATGTTCAAAGTTTTCGAATGTGTATATGAATGAGGTGTTGAGAAACACCGTTGTGCTTGTGAGTGCTTTGTATTTGTTTGCTATCAATCTGTTGTTTACGTTTGTGATATCCAATGTGTGTTAAGAAACATAGATGTGTCCAAAGATAGTGTTAATAAACACTATTGATGGTGGTGTTGAGAAACACCCATTTGCGTCAGTAGCGAGTTGTCCTTCAGAAATGATAAGATTACTAACTCTGGTGTAAACCAAAGATGTGATCAAATTAGGGACCTATGACCCAAGTAGAAAATGGTGATAACTGACTTGACTCATGCTGCGAGGATGAATCTGATTTGATTGCCCCCAGGTTATGACTCTGGATCAGTTTCAAGCCAGGAGGGTTCTCAGAAGAACTAGAGTGTCACAAAAGTGACTGAAAGATATGTACAAACTGAAGAAAAAGATTGCCAAGATTGAGCATTGATAGATGGAGTGCTGAGTACAAGAGGTGCCTATTTACCAGGTTTTGACCTACTTGGCAGAGATTCTATTTTTGCTACCATGGTGCCTGTTTACCAGGTTTTCACCAAGGCACTTTTTCTTCTTTTTCAATTTTTTTGTATTTTTCCATTTTTTGATTTTTTTGATTGATACATCAAGGTGCCTATTGCTAGGTTTTCACCAAGATGATCATTTTTTCAGGACTTTTTCCAATTTTTAGATTTTTTTCAGGATCATTTTTCACTTTTTAGATTTTTAGAGATTTACCAATCTCATGCAAGATCACATTGGTTTTCCCCCAATGTCTAGCAAGGTAGAGGTCATTACAGATGGATTAGAAAGTTTATGGATGAGGGGAAAAGACTATGATGGATGAAGAGGGTGAATGCGACCCTCAAGGACAGTCTCCTCAAGTCTACCCAAGCTAGGGAAAAAATGAATATCGCAATGTAGGCTCATGGAGCAATGCTGGATAGCATATAGGACAATGACCTGATGTCATGAAAAGCATGGACTCCAAAAGAATGGACATGTCAAGAGACTTTTGTAGGCCTATTTTTTGGTTGAGTCTCATCTTTTGCTTGTGGTCTTTAATGCTTTATCTTCAGTTCTAATTTTCTGTAAAGGGTTTCGGGTCCCTTCAAAATTTGTTGTTGCTAATTAATCAAAACATGTTATGCTCAACATCATACACCGATGTCTAAATTATAATTAGTTCGACTTTGAAACTTAATTAAAAATATATATATTCAACAAAATGTTATGAAACTACAAAAAAGTGTTAGACATCAATGTTACAAACCTAAATTCGAAAGAATCATGATTTTATCCCATGTAAAAGAAATGTTATGTGCAACATCATACACATCACTTTTTAAAAATATTGTTGACAATTTCAAACTAGTTATGAAAGGAGATGAAAAAAAAACAATTTAATTCCATTTTTTTCAAAAAAAATAAATTTAGAATCTATAGACAAAATCTTACAAATCATTACTTCACATCATCTTCAAAATCCTAACGGTTTAGCTACTATAGGTGTCAAAAAGTGAAGTTTTAGATCAAAATATTGATTTCAATGTCAAGTTTGGCCAAAAAGTGTAACCCACTATTGTGGGATCACTAATGATATGTTGAATTAATCATGTGTCCTAATATAATTCATGTGTATAGAGATATTCTTCTATAATCACATTTTCACCACACAAATAAGCACCAATTGTGAGAGTTTGTTATTAATTCTAGTTGTAATATATAATGGACCATTAGGTCCATTAAGAGAACACTTGAGGTAAATGTGATATTAGGTTCACATTTAGGCTTTGGTTTCTCTTGTTCTATCAAATTCACAATATTGAGAGCTTCATTGGATACATCATTGACAACTATGTAATTGATAATTAGGAGATGTTTTCCACAACAAGACAAATTATTATATATTATTATTAGGATTCAACTATATAGCTTTTGAGTCACACTCATTCAGACATGTTTCATGAGTAGTGGCTCACAAGAACCCATATCTCACGAGAATGAATAGAACACTTAGCACTCATTGCATCTAGTTGATGCTCACAGAGGCGAAGCATTGGGCCTTCCCAGGAGGTCACCCATCAGAGGACAACTCCAACGCTTGGTGCTTAACCATGTAGTTTCCTTCAAGGTTAAGCTGACTTAGCTTGCTACCCAATTCACAAAACCTTTATTGAGTGTTGTGTCTTATGAAACATTCATAATAGAGCTTCTTTAGCTCATCAAATGACAAGTAGAAGATATTTTCCATAGCAAGTCAAATTGTGATATTGCTATCAGGATTCAACTGTGTAGTTTTTGAGTCAAACTCATTGATCCATGTTTCATAAGTAGTGGTTCACAAGAGACATCTGTCATGATAATGAATGGAACACATAACACTCATTGCATCTAGGTGATGCTCATAGAGGCAAAACATTGAGCCTTCCTGGAAGGTCGCCCATCCTAGTAAAACTCCAACTAAAACACTCTTAACCACCAAAATGCACATGCATGTTTTGGTACTTTCTTACTACTGGGCACATACATTTTAGGCTTTAGCCATTGGGTGTTTGTTTACTGTACCATCCATTGTCATTCTGGAGGTGATGAAAATGGAAGGGCTGTCCAGATGACACCATTGTGGGTCATTCACACACTTGATTTGAAAGCAGACAATGCTCAGCGCAGCAATTTGGACTCCATAGCCCTATAAATAGAAGTTTCCATACCCACAAGCACTATCATTTAATCAGACATGTTGCTGCAGGAGCAGCTACAGGTGCTGAGCACAAGAATAATGTTTACGTAATGTTTTTGGGGGGTGTTTTAATGTTTTGTTAATATTAACTTTTGGGGCATATTTTAATGTTTTGTTATCACTTTAGTAAAGGATTAAATAAAACCTTTACGGGTCTGGTGGTTGCCAAAAATAGTTTTTAACTATTTACCTTTGTTTAAATATATTCTCTCCAACACCTCTTGAAGATATAGATTTTTTTTTATTTTCTTTTTGGTGGGAAGAAGACCCAGAATATCGAGTGATATTGTGAAGTTATTTGTACTGTGCTTTGAATATATGAAATAAATAACATTGTGGGGGTTTCCTGTTACTTTAGTTTATTTTCTATTTAATTCCAGCGTGCCTCAAAGATGCATATCACATTTATTGGTTTCTTTTAAATAAATTGTAGTGGCATTTATTTTGTGTGTAGAAATCATTGTTGCAGGAAACCAGACTCACACGAAAACCTCTGGAAGTCAATTTGGGCAGAAATGCCTCTTGCTCGCGTGAACACCATGTGAAGTGGCCTGAACATGGTGGAGAGTGGGCAAGAGGATTGTACAATATTTTCTTCATGGCCATTTGCAGGATTAGGCTGCGGGTTGAAGAAGCACGTGTGTGGTAAGGCAGCATCTCTATGTGCTTGCCGTATGAATGGATTCAAACTATAAGGTGTTGTTCGTGTTTGAAGTTTTTGTCATTCTCATGACATTGCTATAGATTTCTCTAGTTTCTTCTTTCCATCTCATAGTGAGGCTATTACAGACTTTATTCTTGTCTACTCCTCATCATATTGGTATCAGACCGAGACAAGGTCTTGCTGGGAAGTGTATGTCTCCAGAAGAATCACAGGCTGAAGCTGAGGCTCACACCATGCCTCCCAAAAGTATGACTCCAGATGCCATCAAGAAGATGATGGAGGAATTGCAAGAAGAGAAGTTGAGGGAGTTCAAGGGGTCCAGTGACAGAGATAAGGAGAATGAGATGGAAGAAGGTGCCAGTGGAGATGAAGAAGGAGAACAGCACCAGGATCCACCAACAGAATTGTCTGTAGATCAAAAGGCATTCGTTGATGCTTTAAAGTCAATAAGAGGAGATGTTACTGACAGGCTACCTACATATGGAGGTAGTCTCAATAGTGAGGAAGTGATTGAATGGATTGAAGCAATCGCCAATCACTTCAAGTTGAATGAAGTTCCAAAGAACGATAGGGTAAGGATTGCAGAAGGAAAGCTGAGAGGATCTGCTCTCTCGTGGTGGAATTATGTTCAAGGAGAAAGGATCCAAAATAACAAAAGTCTGATTTCCTCATGGGAAGTGATGAAGGAAAAAATCAAGGCACAATTTTTGCCTGCAGATCACAAGGTGCAGTTGTTCAAGAAGCTACAAAGCTTGAAGCAGCGAGACATGGATGTGAATGCCTATACAAAGGAGTTCCATAGGCTAACTCTCACGGAAAAGAAACAAGAGGAGGAACCAGAAAGAGTGGCCAGGTATTTGAATGGCCTAAGGGTGAACATACAGGAGGAGATTAGCCTTCTTACCCCGGATCCGGTGGGGAAGTGTTTTCAGCTTGCTCTTAAGGTTGAAGAGAAGTTGAAGAGGAAGAGTGATCAGCACCAAGGAGGGAGAGGTGGAAGGAATGACCGATGTAGGGGAAACTTCAGCAATAGAGGACAAGGCCAGACGTCCCAAGGTGAGTCGAACCCTAGGGAGCAAGTGGGTGACTCAAGTAGCAGAGGAGGCTACAGTGGAAGGGGATCTAATGGAGGAAGGTCTAATGGATCAGGCAGAGGATCCAGGTTCTCGGGAATG
>MU228423.1:700135-711112 GCA_018584345.1 Thuja plicata | reverse complement strand
GGTGAACCAAACAGGACAGCCATATTCTAGAATTCATTTTGAGAATAGCACAAACCTAGAATGGATTCAATTCTAGAATTGGCAATTCCAGCATGCACAAATTCCGCCAACCAAATGGGCCCTTAGGGAAAAATAATTTGATTGATTAACAATAAAAACCGAGGAAAACACATAAAGTCTTCAAATTATGGAATGCGGGAAACTAACATCAACAAATTGACATTTGGCACTTTTGTCTGGAGATATTTATTTGGTTCATGTAGGCTACCCATATCTTTTGAAGGAAAATTCAAGGTCCCTATTAAGATAATTGTCCTCCCTATAAAAATGCTCAAGTGCGTTGTCATTAACCATCCACAAAAAGAGAAAATTGGCAAGATTCAACTCTTCAAACAACTTTCCTTTTATTCATCTCCATCTCCCACCTGGTGAAATCCCTATTTGATGGCCACTCAAAGGATTTAACAATCTCTATATGTCCAACAACTTCATTCCAATGAGCATCAGTTATAACTCGTGCATCTGCAATAAATTTAACAAGATCCACCTCAACTCTGAAAACATTATCTGACACATCATTGAAACCAAGTGTATCAATATCTCTTTTTAGATTTAACAATATTTTGATGCTATCAACAATAACACCAAAATCGCCTACCCATGTATGGATGTCCTTCAAGTTTCCCTCCTTATCATGAATGCTAGGAATATAAGCATTATATGAGTCAAAAAACAGTTGTAACTTGCCCTTGATTATTTGATCTTTACCCTTATAAAATGTGACCATTGTGTTAAGTGTGTCAACCATATATTTTTTGTTTGAAATCTTGTCAAGTAAATCAAAATGTTTGCAAGCTTTTTTATTGATAAACTTCTACCTGACCATAAGGTGAAAATAGGGTTCAGAAGGGCCACTTCTTTTGCACACTTCCCCTCGGCAACTTGTAACGCTATGTGGGAGCTATGAACAAAATTTGAGTTATTCTTCAAAATATCAATCCTATGCTAAAGAATTTATAATAATACTTTGACTACCAAAGTATTGTTTTCTTCCTCTAGCTTTTTTATCCTATCAGCATAGTCATTCATCTTCTTATCATTTACAACAAGAAAAGAAACATTGGAATTAGAAGGAACAAACTCACCAATAGTTTCCACTATGACATACACCTTTTGTAATACACACCTCATTGTTTTCTTATCTGTTTTATTTGTTGAACTCTTTTAGGCCTTTTTAGGTGTATGTTGGTTATTTCGGTTTTATTTGAGGATATTCATGTATTACTTTCCATTGTGATTTGATATTTATGTTCTATTGGATAGTTGTGTTATATCTTCTATTTACATTTGCTTTATGATTATTTCATTGTGGTTTATTATATGTTATGATGTCATTATGACTATGAATTTATTGACACTATATTTGTATGCACATGTATCATTTGTATGTTTTACATTTCTTCTTGGTGTGTTTGATATGGTATGGGACAGAGTCATAGTTACTTTCTCTAGCCAGATCCACACGATGAACTGATCGTAATCATTGTTTGTTATATTATATGTATGCATGTGTTTGTCTTTGTGATGACAAGTTTGTAGGTACCACGCAACATCTTCCCTGAATTAGTAGGAGTGAGTGTGCCCTATCACAATATCTCAATGGTAAAAGATGGGAGATAATATTCAGGCCTAAATACCTACCGTAAACCTACATTTTGTCTGAGGAATGAACAAGAATCTAATTGACTATCTTGTCTAAATCTGTCAAGGTGACTTGGATTCATGAGCCTATTTGTGTGTGCTTGTTGTTTATGTTTCAGTTATTTTTTTTGTTTAGATGGTCTCAGTTGGATTTATGATGCTTTTATGCTTGTTTATCTTAATGATTAATTATGATAATTATTAATGTTAATAACTACACCTTTAAAAAGGTTAAAATATTAATATATTAAAAATATATGGCTATTTAATAAATAAATGCCTATATTTAATTAATTATTTTAATTATTAAGTCTTAATTTAATAATTGAGATTTTATAAATATTAAATCCAAAAATTATAATTAATTGTGTAAATTAAATTATTAAATATTACTTTAAGTTGCATGATTAATTTATTTAATTTAATTAAAATATTCTCTTACATTTTGAATTATGACTTTGATTTTAAATTGTAAAGTTAAGTTGTGCAATTGATTTATGTCAAAATTGAAATTAAAGGGTTTCTTTTAATTTTTAATTAAAATTTAAATCCTCATTAAAGTTGAACTTTTTCAAAAGCTAATTATCCAATTTTCTATATATCTGAATTGAAAGTCATTTGGAGGCTATTCAATTAGGTGGAAGGAGAATTTTGGGAGCTAAAGAATTTTTGTAAAGTTTAGGAGCATTTTGGATTCGCCACTTGCTTCGAGATTGTATCAGATCTATTCATCAGTTATTAAGGTTGGATTTTGAGACTTTGATAATTCCAGTTGTTCAGATCATTGTCTTCTATGCATTTGAACTATTGGGATCCTATGTTTGAAACTTCCTTGTTTGATAGTGTGTGTTTAAATTTCTTAAAATATGAGAAATAGGTTATTGGATTAATTCTATGGTTTTTCCTTCATGTTTGTATGTCAGATCTATTTTTTGGGCATAAGGGTTTTTAGTAAAATTATCTGGGTTACAAATGTGCATTAGGGTTTTCATATATATGCAAAATCCTCTTCCTGTATTTAAAATTTATGTTTGTTCATCAAAGTGGCTAAATGGCCTTTAGATTTGTAAAACTCCCTTACCAGTAATTGGAGATTATGCCTTCACGAGGTTTACATTCACCGCCCAGATCCAGATCTACAAGATAGTAGGAGAATAGGGTTAAATTACATGCTAGAAATACTTTGATATTAATAAAAAATTACATATCATTTTCCCCTATTTTCAAAGTTGCACGATCTTCAAAAATTCTACATATTACCCTTCTAGAATTAATTTCATTTCTTTAAAATATATATTTATTGTGCTTTTAAATATATTTAGTTTGTCAAATTTGTAATTGTATTTTAAAAAAAAAGTATATGCTGTTGGAAAGAAAATTTAAAAAATATACAGTCAACTTTTCCACCACTCAATTATTTATTCTGATTTTTAAAAAATATTAATATTTTTTTTTCATTTTTTGAAAATTAAAAAAAAAATGGATTCGATTTAGGTGGGGAGGGGCCCGGCTCACCCCTCTACCGTGGGTTTGCCACGAGCTCCCTAGCGACAAAGTTGCTGGGTTCCATGGGGACCCACAGCAACCCACAACAGGAATATCGTTGTAGGTGTCGTGGGCCACCCATGGTGACCCCAACAACAATTTCATGCATTAGGCCTGAGGCAGGCCCACAGGTAGCCGTAAGGCTATGACCCACAATGTTGACCAATTGTTGTTTTATTTTTTAAATAAAATAAAATTATATAATTTTTTTTTAATTAGTTGTTTTTTATTAGAATTTGGTTATGTTAATTATTATTATTTTATTTTTTTGAAAAAGGTGGTAGTGCCACTTAATATAATATTTATTATATAAACTGGTTCAAAGAGCTCTCGGAGAAAACAAAAAGAAAGAAAAACTTTGATCCTTGCTCAATAATACAAAATGAAAGTATGAAGTTTAAATACCTAATCAAAACTAGAATTACCCCCGCTAGCCGTAGCTAGATACAATTAAGAACCAATAACCCGATAGAAGTAATCAATCCTAAACCTATCTATTACAATGAACCCTCAAGCTACATCAGAAAGAGCCCGAAGGCATTTTTTACAACTGATCATCATGCTTATTTTTTTAAGAAAGCATGCATAAAAGATATATAATTCTACAAAACAGAAGAGATTTCCCAAAATAATTCTTGTACTTCAAGTCTTTGCACCTACGCAATGAGCCTTATGACCTGCTCGGAACATCTGCAAAATAAAATAACTCAAAAAACAATTTGCAAAACTGACCAGTCTTCCATAAAAGATGTTGCAGCTTTGCCAGACCCTAATTTTAGGTTAAGATCAAGAATAGGTCAAGTAGAAGTTGAGGCGAGTTGTGGAGGGGCTGCAGATGGAGTAGGTTGAGTACTAGAGGGAGTAGAGTCTTTCTCTAGAAGATCTAATAAAGAAAACATAATATGATGGATTCCATTCATAGTCTCCTTGGTTAAAAAACTACCAAATTGCTACAATGATGCTTTCATGGGTCTGAATGACTAGCGTTCTAGTGCCTTTTTATACTTTCCATAACCATGTAAATACCATGATTATTCAACAATGAATGATGGTGGAACATGCCACCAATGAGGGCAACGCCACCCCAGAGATCATATTTCTAGATGGCCTTATGTAACTTATTACCACAAATAAATTCATATTTTACATAACGATTAACAATAAAACCTAGAAGGAAGGGAGACTGTAGAAGGTCTAGTGCATTAGAGAGAAAAATTGAAAGGATTTGAGATGGAAATATAATACATTTTCCAGAGGGAAAGAGGATATCAAAGCCAACAATCCTTTTAATGCCACGACAAATGTGGTCATTCACAAATAATCATAGCTTCTAATATTTCATCTTTTATGCATCCTACAAGCGGTTCTTCCCAATCTTCAACTTCCAAAAACACACTATAATTATGGGGATAATAATCCATATGCAAAGAAGAACATGATGAACATACCTCCAATTGTATACTCACACCAACCAAAGTGCTCAGTTGCCCAGACATTTTGAGTAGCAAAGCCAAATCAAATATAATAAAGCCCACAGTAAGGGAAAGTAGAATTAGGAATAGACAGAATACAGAAAGTGAGTAGTAAAGGAGACTATAAATAGAATTTAATGCATGTCAGGAAAAATATGTATGTGAAGTGACATCCCAAAGTGATCATACCAAGACGAAACAAATCCAGCTTAATGGCATCACCAAGAAATGATGGCAACATACTTAATAACAGATAAATGATCAATCCAAAAAATGAGAAGGACAGTCAAAAATGAGTGAGAGAGATACCGCATTCCTTGAGAAGTACAAAACCATAAAACTGCACACAAGTTGTCATGGACAGATCACCCAAACACTTGGAGGAAAACGATAGTGCAGTCAAATCAAACATGAGTGTAGAAAATAACATAATGAAAGAGAAGGAGGAAATGACCCAAACACGAACCTGAATATCGACTGACAAAAGACTTGTGTTATAATAGGCATGACCATTTAATTATTAATCATCTTGTTTAAGATAGCTGTTTAATTACTAAACAATTGTCAAAGATAACTAAAAACGTGGACTGAATTCAAAGAAGAGTATAAAAAGCACATAATGAAATAGAATAAAAAATAGTAACCAATACACATCTACTAACATATAGACATAAATATTTTAGAGCCAATATTTATACATTATTATGATAGAAACAAAATGACAATACTTCCCAACCCATAACTCCCTATAAGAATCAATGCCCATCATTTAATTATATATGCCCATCAAAACAATGAAACATTCATCAATATATGAAGATATGTTTGTGAAGAACAACCATAATAATTCCCTTGCATAATAATATACATAAATCAAAAAACATATTGGCTAATGAAATTATAAGTTAAGTTGATTCGTTCTGAATAGTTAAAAGAAGAGCTGGAAATTTTTCCAAAGAGCATTCTGATACACATGTATCCTGTTATATCTTATCGCAGACTAGCTTAGCTAGAAAATCCACAAGGGAATTACCCTCTCTATAGATATGCTAAATAATAATATTTTGAAAGGAATCTATGAATCTCCAGACCTATTCCAGTATATACTTAAGATTCCAATTATCTATTTTCCTATTTATACAAGCATTTATGATGATGGAAGAATCACCTTCTATATAAAGATAGGGTATCAAAAGTTTTTTAGCAAGTACTAAACCTTTTAATAGAGATATTGTCTCTGCCATGTTGTTGGTACCTTGATGGATAGGAGAAGCTTTCAAGGATAATACTTTTCCCAAATGGTTTCTCACAAAGAATCCAATATCTGAGTCACCTGGATTACCCCTTGAAGAACCATCAAAGTTCAACTTGACAAAAGAGGAATCAAGGGGTTGCCATTTAATGGATGATCTAATAATAGGGGTTTTCCTAATATGGGGGAAGACAGGAGAAGAGGAGAAATATATAATCTTCCAAGATGAGATAACTTGACTCTCCCAAGAAGAAAATATAATGTTAGGATTAAAATGAGATAGAACAAAGTTATTGACTTGTTCAGAAATGTGCTTCTCAATAGTGTCAAGAACTAAGGATAGATCAAAGGGGGTTATCCTAAAAAATTCTTTTTTTTCGCTCCCACCAAATTGACCAAATGATAGAGGAGGGAATAATTAACCATAGACATGCAAACAGAGAATTGGAAAACAATGTGGGCCAAGCTTGAAAAAGTTCCCATAAGGATGCAAGCAGGGGGGAGGAGACAGACAACTTGTTCATGACAAAAGACCAACATTGATATGCAAATTTACACTGAACAAAAAGATCATCCACAGATTCCACACAATTTCCACAAAGACTACAAATGAAAGGAAGAGCTATCTACAACCTAACCAGTCTGTCACTGGAAAGGATTCTCTTTTGAAGAGCAAGCAGGAAAAAACCCTAGCTTTGGGAAGGACTGATTTTCTCCAACATAATAGAAAATATTGATGCACAATATTCTGATTTTTCATATGCTGAATACCTATATATCCATTTTTCATAGAATAGATGTTTTTTTATGGGCACCACAACAATCTATCATTACATCTAGACAAATAAATTGATATGTTTGAGAGGACAAATGTGAACTCCCAAGCATGTTCATTGGAGATATAGGGAGGGAGGAAGGATCTTTCCACCTAAACTTATGGGAAAATATGTCAACATAATCTATATAATCTACCAACTTCTCACCCTAATGTAGAATAAAACTATCAATTATTTTTGAAAGAGAATTCAAAGAGTTCAAAGGAGGAAAACCATTCCAATAATCTTTCCAAAATGACACATACTCCCCACATTGAACTTTCCAAGACAAAAAATTTGACACTACCTCCCTAGAAGAAATCATGAAGTTCCATGTAGGGGACCCTGCAGGGGGATTAGAGATGGTAAAGATTATGTTTGGATTAGGGGAGTCTAAATACTTCTCTTGCATAATTTGGCACCAGAGAGATTGAGGCTTTGAGTACATGCTCCAAACCAGCTTGCCTCCAAATACTTTATTTCTAGCTACTAAATTGTGTAAGAAAGCACCCCATGTGGGTTTATCCATGGATAGTTTCTATAGGGAGACAAGAGGAATTTTATTTTCATTAGTCATATTGGCTTTCTAGAGGAAAGAACAAATGATTTTTTCCATATCATTAATAACCGACTTAGGAGCCTGGAAAACTAAAATATAATAATTAGGCATGGAAACAAGAACAATTTTGACTAGGATTATCCTACCAAATAATGAACCCAAGCTGAGATTCTAGTTTTCAACCTATTAATAACATTATCCCAATACGAAGGTTTAAATTGACCAAGAAAGAAGGGAATCCCAAGATAAGTGGATGACAAACTATCCAAAGGAAAACCAAGAACATTACTAATTCTCTGTTGAACAAAATCTAGTGTAGAAAACATATAAAATTTTGACTTAAGAGGGTTTATAACTTGACCAGAGCCAGAGGAATATAGATCCAAGATTTGTTTAATACACTTAGCCTCCTGAATGGAAGATCTACCAAAAAGAAGAGTGGCATCAACAAAGAAATTGTGAGAAACCACAATATTTAAATTAGGGATTAAATGACACCTTTCAAATCATAAAGATGAATGTGTTTCTAGATTTTCATGCTAAAATATTCTACCATTATAACGAACAAGAAAAGAAAAATAGGATCACCTTGGCGAACCCCGTGAGAGGCATAAAAAAAACCTGATGATGCACTATTTATTATAGCTAAAAAAGTCTCCGCAAATAAGCATTTCTTGATCCATTTACACCAATGCTTAGAAAAACCAAACTTCCTAAGGACTCTGAAGAGAAAATACCCACGGACCTTATCATACACTTTCATCATATCTAGTTTTACAAAAAATGAAGGAATTTGATGTGTCTCAATGGAATGAAGAACTTTGAGGGGAACCAATGCACCATCAGAAGTTTCCCTACCAGGGACAAAACCACCCTACTGGGGAGCGATAATTCTAGGGGTAAGTGGCTTAAGTCTCAAATAAATTGCTTTCATAAAAATTATATATTGAATAACACAGTGAGATAGGCCTAAAATCTGCAAAATTTTGGGGAATTTTGATTTTAGGAATCAAAGTAAGGTGAGTAGCATTAATTTTTTTTTTAAAACATATCCTTTCCTACAGGATTCTCCAATAGAAAGAAGAAGATCAAAATTGATGACATCCCAACATTTCTGATAAAAGAGGATAGTAAAACCATCCAGACCAGGAGACTTGTGCAGAGCCATATAGAAAACTATGGTATCAAGCTCCTCAATAGAGAAAGGTTGCATTAAGGAAGAATTATCATTGCTAGATACGAGAGTGATAATGGACTACAAAAGTTCATCCATAGTAGAATTATCATCAGCTAGGGGCACCGAAGGGGCTAGCAATTTTTTGAAGAAACAAAACCCTTTATTACTAATTTGTTGTTCTAAAGTTAGGTCAGAACCAGTTAAATAATCTTTAATGGAGAAGATAGAGGAAGAGGCTTTCTTAATTTTAGCTGAGCCATGAAAGAATTTAGTATTCTTGTTGAATAGATCTCTACTCTTGTACAAAGGACTTCCCAATATGCCTGGAGGTATTTTTTTTTAGTAGAAGGAGAATCCAAACCAAATTTAGCAATATGTTCAGCAAGGAATCTAAGTTCATTCTCCACCCTATCCTTTTCTTGAAAGATATTCTTAAAAACCTTTTTGTTCCAAGTTATAATTTTGGATTTGACAAATTTTAATTTTTTGTGAAACTGGAACATTTTGGTGCCTTTACAAAAGGGAGCACTCACCCACCATTGACGAAGAAGAGATAGGAAGTGGGTATGAGTAAACCACATTCATTCAAATTTAAATGATGATTTAAAATTGGGAGCTCCAACTATCTTTTCTATAGATAATGAAATAGGAAATGATCCGATTCAGATGATGCAAGGATCTCTGAGGTGAAGGTGAAGTTCAAAATCTTGAATTAATGTGGTATAAGAAATCTATCAAGTCTAATAGAGATAGGAGAAGTTGATCTACAGTTAGACCAAGTAAAGGGTCCATTAATCATGAGAACATTGAAGAGTGCATTATCTTGAATAGAGAAGGAAGGTTGTAGGATTCCCCCTACTTTTCTCTTCTAAGGATGTAATGGAATTAAAATCACCACCCTAAATAATTTTATGATCATCAAATTGATGAATTCAATTAGTTAAGGAGTTCCAAAGGCAAAGTTTGTCTTGAGGAGAAGTAGGTCCATAAAAATTAAACAATAGGAAATTAAATTCAAACTATGAAAAGTTCAGCAACTGCCAATTAGAGTCTGAATACACAAGATATCCCTTAATAGATTTTATATTCCAAAGAGTAATGAGACCCCTAGAAGCACCAGAGGAAGCAACACAACCATATTCCCAATGAGTCCATTTTTTGAAAATCTTATCGTATGATTCTTGAGACAATTTAGTTTCTTGGAGAAGGATAATATTTTCTTGAGAAGAATAAATAAATTTTTTGATCCTACCTCTCTTGTTAGGGGCATTCAAACCCCTGACATTCCATGATAATATCTTCATGAAGGGAGGGTAGAGAGACACAATCTCCTTATTATAATGATGGGAGAAAAGGTATCTAATAATGTAGGCTGAATACCAGCTTCAATTTCATCCTTAATTTTAGATGATAGAGGTTTCCTACATCTTTTTTTAGGTGTTTTAATCTCAAGGCCAAACTTCAGAGGTGACTGTCGATTAGGAAATTGAGATATAGCTAAATTTTTTGAGAATTCAAAAACCTTCATAGACTTGGGTGAGGAGGGATCAATGAGTTGTGAAGGTACCAAAATTAAAATACCATTAGACATAAGTTGTAACTCTTGTTCAGACAAATAAGAGGAAGGTTGGGAACGAGGCACATGGATAAAAGGTTTTGACTATTATAAATGAGATTGTGAATAATGTTATTGTCAACTTCCTTAGGTTCAATGTATCGATGTGAACACAACAACCGATCTACCCATGAAGATCTAGCCACTGGGTAGGTCAATAAAAGAGGAGATGGGGACACGGGTTGAAACTTTACTAGAGGAATGAAATTACCTACGACAGTATTCAACCTAAGATTAATAATTTTGATTGGGAAACCATGGGAAAAAATTTATCCATTCTGAAAGAGAGATGGCAGGAAGAAACCAACGACCAATTTATAGATTGAATATGGATCTTGGGATAGCAACGGGTGGGAAACTTTATCTATCTCATCATGGTATATAGAAAAAGATCCACTGTCAGTTCCATAAAAGAGGGGTTTAGTACAAAAAATTTGTAGGGAGAACATATTTTTCTTGAAACTATAGAAGTGTTAATGACAATTATTCAATTGTGTATTATCATTGATGTTTACACAAATGTAGTGATGTTTACACAAATGTAGTGATGTTTACACAAATGTCTAATCCTATCCAAGCACAGTCAGTTCATCCCAAGAACTCTCGGGCATTGAAGAAGACCAAAGTGATTTTCAGTTCTAACCGAGTTCACTCGGGAATTACAGTGTTGGTTGGGTGTTGAAGGATTTCAGTGTTGACCGAGTTAAATAGTTAGTATCAGCTGACTAACAATAGTTTATATTTTATGGTTAATTGGTTATATTCATCCGATAGACATGAGTTTTATTATTTATTTGGAAGGATATTAAGGCTGACTTGACAAGGCTTTTATATATATATA
>MU228423.1:639590-676976 GCA_018584345.1 Thuja plicata | reverse complement strand
TGTTTTCAGTCATAGTTTTTGTGCAGGGACAACATGGTCTTTGAGCCATTTGGTTATGTATTTGAAGAAAAGAAAGAAATATATATGGAATCTATGAATTTGAATATTTTCTTTCTGATTGTGTGTAATGTGTGAGCTATTCCAGTCATCTTTTTATGTTGTCCTACTCATTATAGTTGTGCATATGAATGTCATAAATTCTATGAGTTCCATTCATTCATTTATCTAAAAATAAAATATCGAATCTCCCTCTCATGACCCTACAGTGGGAAGAATAAGTGAATAGTCTGTGTGCCATGAATTTAGTTTTCTTTTATCATTAAATCCACAATCACATTCACACCATGTTGATGGGTTAATGTTGGTATGCCTTTGTGTCTTCTGGTTAAAGACATAACCGATATTTTAATTCATTGTAAATCTTTCTAAGAGGGAGCTGTACCTCTCAATTCAGAGGAAAGTTATCAATCCAATGATAACTTCTCCAACTGTTAGTAGCGTTTGTACTCTATTTGGGCATTTTGAGTCATTATGTATTATTATTTTTGAAGTGCAAATCTGTTTACTAATATATATATATATATATATTAGAAGCTATCTTTTTGTATCAAAAGTTATATTAAAATTTGAAGTACATGCTTAATAACATTTTTTAAAACTCACATTCTAAAACATCTTCCTTCTATCATTTCTGCAAGTCTAACTTTCTCATATTCCTTCAAATGAGTAACAACTTTCCATTTCAAATAAAGGACAAGAAGGTTCTAATCTAGTTTAGATAGCATGCTTGATGAACTTTCTATGACTTCCCTATCGTGTCTTTTAAGAATTATTGCATAGACATAATTTCCTTGCTACCGTCGTTGTCTAAATAGAATATAAAGAGACTAGTAGAATCCACATACATTCTTATTCATTTTTGTTTTTATATACTCATTTAATTAGTAATATAAAAAAATAACCGTATTACAAATGTACTTCATTGTTTCCAAACTATTTTAGATCTAGTCATGCTTAGTATGTCTTCTCAAAAATTTGAAATGTTTTTTTTAAAAACCCATAAAAATCTCTTTCAAAACCCAGGAGGGTTTATTCAACCTATTTATTCCATATTAGAGTGTGGAAAACCACCTCCACCTCATCCTTAGATGAATCTCCTAAAGATTCTCCCACTTTGCATTTTCTCTTCACATCCTTGAAGCCTTTGGTAGTTTTTTGTACAATTGCTGGAGGGAAGAGGTGTAAATTATCTAGTGTTGTGCTACCAAAGTTTGCCTCCACCTCAAAACCTTCAACGTCAAGATGTTCTTTCACCCACTTCACATTTTCATTAGGTTCCACCCTATGCCATTTTAGGAGGAAATCTATGTGTCTCTTAATTACCTCCAGACGACTATCAAATACCCTCCCATCCTTGAAGATGAGTATAGGTCTTTTGATACAGTTTATTTTGTTCGTCAATGACCCCATTGGGTTTTCCATATAATCTTTTGAGTATAGAATTCTTAACTCACCATTAACGCCATTTACTATGAACAAGAGACCATTACAATATTTCTCTTCAAATATTTATAGGCACAGAGAGATTACCTCTTCCTTAGGTACCTTAATAGCTAGGAGAATTGTAGCAAAGCTCCCCACTATGTCGCAATTCACTCTATACATAGTCACTATTATAGAGTTCATCCCCTATAATTTTCTCCACTACCCTTCTCCCTAGATCATTAGTATTAATATTTATTAGTTAAATAGGAGACTATAATTATTTTATGGTTATATTTTTGTGTATCAATCTTTTAATTAATAATTATTTGAGTAATAATCTTATTAAAAGAGGTTTTTTGAGTTGAATGTAAATATGTTATTTATGTTTGAGGCACAAGTTTTCATGGTTATATTTATCACTACAATTCTTTCTAGGTATGTTTTTATGGTCAATTAGGACGTCAGTAAACAAAATGATTATTTTTAAATAGCTGGTATTTGTTTTGCATTTGGATGCCTTGTCTACTTTTTTATGTTTTTATTGATGTCTGTCTGGGAATGAAGTCAACTTTAGGATGTTAACAATAGAGGGCTTGGGGGTTTGTTCTCTATGATGTCTTGTGTGTTTTAGTGTACTTGCGATGTCAATTTTAGTCTCAAGATGTATGCGGTACCAAATTCTGTAACACTCAAAAATGAGGGTTAGTAGAACCGATTTGCAATGGGGGAAATTAAATGGAAATATCTACTAAAACAAAACTATGAATCAATAAAATGTACAAGAAAATAAGATAAAACAAATGAATGCAAACCCAATTTCTTGAAGCTTCTATTGTCTCTCTCTCTCTATTCCTTTTGAAATGTTGTTTTTGATGCTCACAATTGGTGTGGGTAACGTCTATGACCTGGGAGTGTCAAGAATTTGTATTGAATGTGTGGGTGATCGCAAGATGGCTTGATGCTTGAACCAAATCTGACAGAGCAATGGCGCATGTGAGCTTGAAATCCTGGATCCTTCAAATGGTTATGAAGGGTTTGTTATATAGGAATTAAGGATGATATGAATGGTCGAGATCAATCCTAAAGATAGGAAGATGAATGGTTGAGATCCAAGGGAACTCGAGAAGCCATTAGTAAACTTCACCTCTTCAACTTGGAGAGAGGAGATAGAGTTTGGTTAACTGAAGAGCTAATTATGAATTACCTTTTTGAACTGAAGAGGTGAGTGGAGTTACCCATGTGAACTGGAGAGATGGGTGGATTAACCCATATGATCTGATTAAGGATTATCTCTTTGAACATAATTGGTTATTTAATTTATTTATGTAATTAAAGTTTTCAACATGTGAGATAATTGAATTCTTTTTTATTTAGAATTGCTTTATTGAATGAAATTAAATTAATTTAATTGGAAGAATTGAATTAGTAAGTTTAAATATTTAAATTTAAACTTTAGGAAATTGAATTGAATTAATTAATTAATGAAATTAACCAATTAAGGTTAATTAATTAAATAAAATTAATTATTTAATTAAGTTTGGGAATTTGATTAGCTGATTTGGGGAATGAATTTAGAAGAAAATAGATGGTTAATTAATGATTAAAAGAACCATTAATTAATAGATGAAATAAATTTAGAAGAAAATAGATGATTAGTTAGCAATTAAAAAACCATTAATTAATAGATGAAAATTAGTGTGTTTAATGTCAAGTTGCAAGTCTATCCTTTTTAGGGTGTCTATATTTTCCCCTCTTTGATGCAATGTGGCTTGTTGCAGTGTGTCAAAGACTCTATTTTGATCCTGCCCCAGCTTGCCCGATGGTAGCAGGTGTATTTATGCCCCCTCAACAAATTTTAGTGAAAAGTCGCGACATGAGTGTTAATTTGTTGAAACTACAAATTGATAATCTAGGTATCTGATTGATCTTGAATGTGCTTCCTTATGCCTTGATATTGAGTGTTGAGGTTTCCAGGGTCTGGGAAGATAATTTTGAGGTCCTTGAGGAATTAGGGTTTTTTAGAACCGTTATAAATAGCTAGGTGGGCCATTCATTTGTCACTTTGCACTCTGGAGCTCTGGATATTCTGGTGAGTCTGCTTTAGTTTTCTGTGCTATTTCTTGTGTTCATTGAGCTATGGCGGGCATTCCTGGGGACGTGCACATGTTGGTTCGAGTCTATACTTTCTCGTCATCCATCTGGCATAGGACGTCCAGTGAGTGGCCCGATCACATTGTCATTAATGTTCATTTATTGCGTTTTGAAAAAAATAGCTTTTTTGAAGTTCTACATATGATGCCGCAATAGGCTGCAGTTTTGCCACAATTGTGGTGTTGGTATCGCAATTTCTGAATGCATGCCACAGTTGGTGGATTTATTACTGCATTTGCCAGTTTCTTGCTGCATTTGAAATTTGAGTGCCACAAATGGGTTAAAAGTACATCAATTATTTTAGGAATGTCGCATTTGACCTATCTATACTTTTTGATCATGCATTTGACTTGTCTTATAATCTGATCCTGATATGATACTAATACTTTTCTTTCTATTGTTTTGTAGTTTGCTGGAACCATTCTGTGTTGTTGGGAGTCTAGACCTATAGGTTTAGTATTACGCTTCTAGCTCATTGAGGTAGAGAGAGATATTTTGAGGCAGATAGGTTTGTACTGGGTGTTTTATATGCCCGAGATCATGACCAATAGGGGTCTAATCTCTTCTTTACTAGACAGATGGCACTCTGATACTTGTACTTTTAGTTTACTGACTAGCAAGTGCACAGTCACTCTGGAGGATGTTTATCGCATCTTTCAGATTCCTATTTAGGGTTCCCTTGTTGAGTATGACTGAGACTCTAGTATGAATGCTCTATCTAAGATTTCTGGTCTGCCCCACAATCAGCTTGGGATGTCTGATCCTTATGATATCCCATGGTCTAGGTTTGGGATGGGTTTATATAGGCTGTCCACTTTGTTAGGTAGTTTGATATGTGGGACCTTGTGTCCCGATCATCACCAGTAAGGTTTCTCTATTTGGTTCGGTGCTTGTCATCAAGGTATGGTTCAAGATCATACCATATATGCTTGGGGTCCTTTTATGTTAGCCCACATGTACTTCCACATGTTCTATGCTTCTTACCTTAGAGGTAAGTCTCTTGGTTGTAGAGCCACTCTCCTTCAGATCTGGGCATGGGAGCATATTGTTGTGTGCAGGCCCGTTGGTGCTTAGGATCTTCCTGTGGGGAGACCCTATGTGTTCATGTATGACTACGCTATTGTTCAGTCACATATAGGACATATGATGTTCTGGCATCAACATCTTGATATGATGCCATATTTTATCCGGAGACCTTACAAGGATGGTCATGTATGAGATGTAGAGGATGGTCATCCACCTTTTTGTCAACATAGGAGATTCCTGATTGGCCATGTCAGTTGGCACATCCACATGATAGATTTGCACAACACCAATAGGGTATTGCGGCATTTTTGTGAGAGGCAGAATATCACTGATTCCTATGCCTACTTTTCTTGTATATTAAGAGATACTACTCTTTCGGGTGAAGTTGTTCCTCTTGATGTGTTAGTTACTGAGTTCCAGGGTCTTCTACCTATTGCATGGAATTGGTGGTCAACCACTATTGATGCCAGTATGTATTTTGATTTTCCCCTACTTGATGTATCTCTCTTATGCTTTGTTTTGATGTAGCTATCTTTTGATTAGTTATATATGCCTATGGTTGGTACCATCTTTAGGAGGTCTCATCAGAGGTGGGGTTGAGGGAGAGATGGCGGTAGGGATGGAGGGAGGGGTGGTGGTAGGGATGGAGGCTATGATGGTGGCCAATATGGAGGACGGGGGAGAGATGGTGGTCAAGATAGTGGGCGAGGGAGAGATGGTGGTCACGATGGTGGGCAGGGGAGGGGCGGGGATAATGGAGACGATCCTGGTCCTGGCAGTTCTAGTGGTAGGGTGAGGACAAGGGTAGGAGGTAGTAGTAGCTGACATGTTGGATTGGGAGCCATCCTTGAGGAGGAGGCTTTAGAGGAGGAGGGTTCTTAGCTAGTTCAAAGAGTGTGTCTCCGCACTGATGCTATGCTTGCTGAGAGAGCTGAGGAGAGAGTAATAGAGGAGGATGAGGATGTGGATGTGGAGATAGCTGATATTAATGTTGAGGCTTTGGATACAGAGGGTTCAGGGTCTAGTGCTTCTACTGGGAGTAGCAATACTGGCAGCAGTACTGGAGATAGTGCGGATAGTGAGGACTCATGGGTTGTGCAGGGGATAGGGGATGAGGGATTAGGAGATAGGAAGGAGGGAGATATGGATGTAGAAATGGGAAGTATGGATATGATCCTTCAGATCTAGAGAGAATTACACAAAAGGTATTTGATTTTCAGGCCAGATTAGTGTCTTTTGATGCTCGAGCCACTACGTTGGAGAGTAGGGTGGAAGCAACTGAGGCAAGGGATACTACCATAGAGGATAGAGAGTGACATGATCATTATGAGACTAGATCATTCATTAATAGTGTACAAGATGCATCCCATCGAGAGGTATTGGATCAGTTTTGGAGATTAGGGTGTGAGGCCCAGAGAGAGATTGAGTACTGGCGGTGCCATTATGAGGGCGTTGTTCCTTCAGTTCAGCAGGTTCCTAGTTATACAACCTCACAGAAATCCATAAGAGAACAGAGGTCCTAGAGTAGTGGTGTTGGTGGTCCTGGTCTATCATAGAGACCTACATTAGATATGCCACCCCCTCGTCCACCTGGAAGTGAGGGTGGGGGTAGATCCTATTGATTTTGTAGACCTTCCATTTTGTATCATGTACCATTTTTGCAGTGATGTTCTATTGATATACTCTAAGGCTTATCGATGATTGTATCTTGGCACACTAATATTTATTGATATATATGTTGGTCACCTTCTTTTGTTCAAACTTGCAACCATTTATTGTACTCATAAATTGAGATTTATATCATATGCAACTAGTGATTTTATATGATGTGTATTGGTTTACTTGATATATGAATGGTTCTACATGATTTCAGTTGATGAAATGTTTATGCAATGTGATTCTATTATGCAAACTCTTAGATGGATGATTTACTTTTCCTATGATACTGACATGTGTATGCAGGATGGTGGTAATGAAATGCATGTTTATATGAGATGTTTATGGATGCATTTGATTATGATTTACCATTTACGCAGATGCTTGTATTTTTTTTTTTTTTCTGATGCACTTAAATGGAATGGATGCAGTCTATTATGACCAAAATATCTGAGTAATGCATGTGTTAGTTAGAAGGAAGTTAGTTTGGAATGTTCTCTGGGATCGATTGATAGAATGGATGGTTGGCGATTGATAGATATGAATTGATAGAATGGATGAGTGACCCAAGTTGCTACCGTGTTTCCAATTTTTTTCATCATTGCATCTTTTTATGAAATTTTGAAGAGTGTCCAATGCATCCAGATCTCAGACCATTTGGATACTGCTATGACCTCTTGATAACTGGAAGGAGTAGAGAGATTTAATAGAAAGAGAACTTAGTGCACCCAAATATTGACCATCTGGGTTCAGCTATGTTCCCTATTTTGAAAAGAAAGAGATCCAAATGCACCCAAATATTGACCATCTGGATACCACTATGATCTCTAATTTGAAAAGAAAGAGAGCCAAAAGTACCCATATATTGACCATCTAGATACCGCTTTGCTCGTTGACTATCTGAAAAAATATAAAACCAAGATAGAATTCCAATGCACCCATATCTCAGACCATCTGGATACCACTATGAACTCTTGATTTTGAAAAGAAAGAAAAAAATCCAATATAGAAATCCAATGCACCCAGATCTCAGACCATCTGGATACCACTATGATCTCTTGATTTTGAAAAGATAGACAAGAAACCAAGATATAAATCTAATGCACCAAGATCTCAGACCATCTGGACACCACTATGATTCTATTCATAATAAAAAAGATGATAACAGAGAAGGAATGTCCAATTCTTTCCCAGGGTTAAGCTCAGATCATAGAACTACATGGCTGCCAGATAAGTGACAGCGCCTACTACATTTATCCTAAATAATCATGGCCCTAGAATCAAAGTGAACATTCCACAAATAGAAATCAAAGAAAATAAGTCATCATTTATCATAGCTACTGTCCTCACTTGGTGGATCCTAGAGTAGTGTAAGAATATAAACATGAAATATAGACTGACATCTGACCGACGAATGACCTAGTCAAAATTTTTTATTGTTCCTTGATTTAGGCTGATTCTCTTTATTGGCTTGATTGGCTTAGCTGTCTTGATTGTGTCTAGTTTCAGAAATATATGACTCATATAAGATTGATCTATCTGGTTTTGAGTGTATCCATCACTGTGTAAGACAGTTGATTTGATTGATTGATTGATTGCATTTTGATCATTTTTGGTAGCTAATCAAGCTGTGTCAGATGGGCCCAATGCTGATTTGCAAATCTCATGGTTTTGATATTTGATTGATTTGCTTGGTCACCAATTTTCTTGTGGATAGATTTGATAGTTGATGAAGCTGTGTCATATGGGCCTAATGCTGATTCACAAAGCTCATGGTCTTGAAATTGATTGATTTGGCTTGATCGCCATTTGCTTTGTTGACAACTGATATGGTTTTATTGCTTTGGATTTTACAATTTTTTTATTGTTTTTAATGAAGATTGATTCTCTCAGGACATTTTGGTCTTTTAAGGATTTTGATGAGATTTTTTATTTTTTGGATATTTTAGGACATTTTAGAATTGCCCCCTAGTTTTGTGGACCAGTACTAACCATGGGTAAGTGTTGGTACTCAGAGGGGATTGTGCTTATAGATATAGCTTGGGTATTCAATATTGCATGTGAAGTTTGTTCAAGCTTTGATCTTTGAGTTCATTGATGGAAAAGCTAGATTTGAATATGTGGCACCTGTTTGCCAATTTTCACCAAGGTACCTACTCAATAGTGTCTATTTTCTAGGTTTTCACTAAGAGAGAGATTTTGTTTCTCTTTGATTTTTTACTTTTTTTTTTTTTTTTTTTGTCGCCAAGGCATGTGTTTGCCAGGTTTTCACCAAGGTAACATTTTGTATTTTTTTTATTTTTTTGGTATTTTCTAGATATGTAGATAGTTGCCTTAACCATTGAGACCTCAAGCGCAGAACCTCTTAAGGTGCATGCTATTTATGTATCCAGGGATATAATCTCCTTTTGATGTTTCCAGTTGGTATGCCCCACTCTGGATAGAGTTGACAATGACATATGGTCCTAGCCAGTTAGGCTTGAACTTTCCTGGTTTCACTTGCTCTGCTTGGTTCTTTTGATTTTCCATGAGGATGAGGTCTCCTACCTCAAAGGTTTGTGGCCTCAATTTCTCATGATAGTTTCTTGTAAGGCCGTTCTGATAGCCTTTTAAGTGGTTGAAATCATTTTGTCTTCTTTCATCTAATAGATCCAGTTCATTGAGCCTTGCTACTCTGTAGTCTTCATCTGAAATCAGGTTCTTCAATGATATTCTCAGGGATGGGATTTCTACTTCGAAGGGTAAGACTACCTCTGATCTTGGTGTAGGGAACCACCCTATATGATTTTTTGGTGTGTTTTAGGGTTTTCTTAGATGTTTGTGTGTGGTTTGGAATAAGGTCCAATGGGTTGGATGCAGTGATAAGTTAACTTCAAGTTTGTAAGAGCCATAGTGCTCATTAGGAGTTTTAGGGTCATTTTGGCTTAAATAGTGAAAAGTTGACATTTTAGGGTAATGTGGGTTTGAGGTGTGTTTTAGGACCCTAAATATCCTATCTATGGTCATCAAAGTCAATCTCACCGATCGAGTTGACAAAGAAAGTCAAAATGCTCAAAGTGCAAAAAGTTGCTCGAGCAACTTTTGCAAGAAATTGAAAAATATAGTTAGATCAGTTGTAACTACCCCATGCTTGATATATGAGCATGGATTCCATGTTTTTAGGAGGTAAATGAAATTTTGGCTTGCAATAATTATTTTGGAGACTTTTGTATGGATGTCTGTCACTATTTTCTTGTAATCTACATTCTCTCTTCTCTACTATACGATTGTGTATGGATTGGCATAAGTGATCAGACCCCATGGGGGTGTAGTGGTTTCAATTAGCTTCCATATGAATTAGATAGGTTGATTCTAATTGTTTTTAGTGTAAATTTATTGAATTTTGAAGGTCACTGGTCTACAAGTGACTTCAGAGTGTTATTTAGTTAGAAATGGCTCTAACCTAAGAACCCAACGGTGGATTTGAATAAAAGCATGGGGGAAGTAGGGTTAGAGTCTATAGATAGGATTTTTACTTTCATTCTTATAGTTTCAGTGGATTTCCTAGACCAAATAGGAATCCCTATGGATGACTAGTGAATCCAGGTGAGCCAGGACAGGGTGAAGAAAGAAGTGGTTCGAGCACCCATGATCTTTTAAAAAATACTTAGTGGCATTTTCATGTGCCCTAGATAGTCTCCTAAAAGGATTCAAAGGTGGAGGGAGGTGAATCATATGTTGGAGATAAATTTGAAATTTTTCATGCTTACTGGTCCAGAGGCCTAATTAATCGGCTAAAAACTAGGGCCTGTAAGAAACTAGAGTTGTGGGTGCATCAAGAGGTTAGGACTTTGGATTCTGATAGTGGTTGTTGATACCTTGAATATTTCAAGGTCTTTTGTGGTGTCATTTGGAGGATTTGGGAGAAATAGGCCAAAAATAGTGAATTTAGACCTACTAGGATTTGGGCAATTAGGCCTCCTAGTGAAATTGTGACCGATTGGATTGGTAATGGGTCTTGAAGTATTGGAAAGAGTTCAGAATAATCTAGGATGGTTCAAGAAGATGGATAAGAGTATTTTTGGATGTATGGGAAGATCCTAAGCATGGGTTAGGGATTCTAGGAGTGGATCTAGTAAAGAAGAATAGGTACTTGGGGAACTAGTTGAGCCTAGAAACTTTGGAAGCTTCTAATAATCAACTATACCTTGGAAGAGAAGTTTATTTAGAGGGTTTTGGAGATCCTATTTGGGAAGGAATCCAAAAAGGAGTAACCATTGGATGGTTAGGAGAGGGAAAGAAGCCAATTGAGTGGAGAAAAATCTAGAGTCCTAAACCCTCTGCATTAGAGTTGTATCAGAGCCAGAATATCTTGAAGATTGTGTATGTCTGAAGTGGAAGAGAGTAAAGAGGTTGACATCATACCTCCTAAGGCAATGGGAAGGGATACCATAGTGGAATTGGTTCAGGGCCTCTTGGAGAAGGCTAATGTGTTTGAGACAAAGGGAAAAAATAAGATCACTGAATGGGGAGATGAGGGTGATGAAGATGATGAAATTCAGACAGAAGAATCATCCAACAAGGGTAAAGAACCTGAGATGGACAAAGAACAAAAGGTATTCCTAGATGCCTTTAAGTCCCTCAACAAGGATAATATGAAACACATACCATATTAGTGTGGAATTCTAAATGGAGAAGAGTTTTTGGATTGGCTTGAATCCATTAACAACCAATTTGATTATAAAGAAATCTTAGAGGAGAAGAGGGTCAGCTATGTAAGGCTAGCCTCAAGGGATCTGCATTAGTGTGGTGGAACATGATGCTGAATGAAAGAGTAACCAATCCAAAGAAAAATATTGTTTCTTGAGAGAAAATGAAAATAAGATTTAGGGCATAATTCTTGCCTACTGATTATGAGATACAGATGTATCAAAATTTGTAGAACATAAGACAAAAGGAGATGACAGTGAGTTCTTACACTGAACAGTTTCACAAGTTGGGCCTAAGGGCTAGAAGACAAGAAGAAGAAATGGAGAATGTGGAAAGGTATCTCAATGGGTTGAGACAAGGAATTCAGGATGAGATTACCATGATGGCTCTTGATAGTATGCACAAGTGTTTCCAATTAGCCTTGAGAGTAGAGGATAAGGCTAGAAGGAGGAATGACTTCCATCAAAGGGGAAGAGGAGGTAACAACAATAGAGGTTTTTAGAGAGGTAGGAGTAACTTTGGTAGAGGACAAAATCCTAATAGACAAGAAGATAATCAGGCTATTGAAAGCAATGGGGGTAATAATTTTAGAGGATCTTTTTAGATAGGGGGATATAGAGGAAGAGGGCCTCCTAGAGGAAGATTTAAGTCTCAAGGAAGATCCAATTCAGTCTTTACTAGCAAGTGTTATAACTGCAACCAAGTGGATCACACAATGGGTAGGTGTCCCGAAAAGACTTCCTCATCTACAATGGGGGATAGAAGGAATCAGTTGCTACAAGAGGATGACACACAAAGTGTTACTTCACCCAGTATTGGATAGGGAGAACTTGATATTAAGAAGAACTTTATTGAAGGTGCCTAGCACTATAGAGCCACCTCAAAGAAATAATTTGTTTAAGACAACTTGTAGGTCTCATGGGAAGATTTGCAAAGTGATAGTGGACTCTGGATCCATTGAGAACATAGTATCCATAGAGATGGTGGACAAATTGAAACTAAGAAGGATACCTCATACCACACCCTATAAGGTTTCATGGTTGAACAAAGGCCAACAAATAGTGGTAGATGAACAAACTATGATTGAGTTTGAGATTGGAGAGTATAAGGACAAGGTCCTATGTGAAATGCTACCTATGGATGCATGTCATCTGCTCCTAGGATGCCCATGGTAGTATGATGTCAAAGCCAAACATGATGGGGAAAAGAATAGTTATGTGATCACCAAGCTAGGAAAGAAGTTTCAGATGGATCCTTTGTCAAAGCCTAATGAAGAGAAGAATGTGGGGAAAAGTGTGATGTTATTGAGTGTGAAGGAGTTTCTAAAGGCCATGAAGAAGGAGATAGGAGTCTATTATGCAGTGATAGTGAAGCCAAAGGAGGAGACCAAAGAGAAAACCAATATGCCATCAGAGATACAATAATTTTTAGAAAGATACCATGACATAGTGGATAATGGAATGCCAAGTGCATTACCACCTATGAGGGATGTGAGCCATCAGATTGACCTCATTCATGGAGAAAATTTTCCAAACAAAACAACATATAAGATGACACCAAGTCAAAATGCAGAGATAGCCAAACAAATTCAAGATTTGTTGGATAAGGGGTTGATAAGGAAGAGTTTAAGCCCATGAGTTGTACCTATAGTAATTGCACCTAAGAAGGATAGAAATTGGAGGATGTGTACGGACTCCAGGGCTATAAACAAGATCACAATCAGGTATAGGTTTCCAATGCCCTAGATAGAAGATTTGATGGACAATTTGGGAGGTTCTTGTTACTTTTCTAAGGTGGATTTGAAGTTAGGATACCATCAGATAAGAGTGAGGCCTGGTGATGAGTAGAAGAAAACCTTCAAGACCAATGAAGGGCTGTATGAGTGGCTAGTAATGCCCTTTGGCCCAAGTAATGCACCTAGCACATTCATTAGGCTCATGAATGAAGTGCTAGTAGATTTTATTGGTAAGTTTGTAATATTTTACCTTGATGATATTTTGATATTTAGCAAGTCCAAGGAGGACCACATGAAGCATTTGGAGATGGTATTAAGGAGGCTACATCAAGAAAAGTTGATGATAAATCAAGAAAAGTGTGAGTTTCTAAAAAATGAATTAGTTTACCTTGGTTTTTTGGTTGCTAATGGATGTATGAAGATGGACCCTGATAAAGTTAAGTCCATTTTGGAATGGCCTACACCTAGGTCCATATGAGATGTTAGTAGTTTCCGTGGAATGACCTCCTACTATAGGAAATTGTAAGAAATTTCAGTCATGTATGTGCCCCTATTCTTAACACCATAAAAGGTGGAATCAAATGTAAGTTTGAGTGGACTGTGGCAGTAGACCAAGGGTTTGAAATATTAAAGAAGAGGATTGTAGAACTACATACTCTTGGGTTCCCTAATTTCAATCAACTATTTGTGGTAGAGTGTGATGCTAGAAAGTTGGCTATTGGAGTAGTGCTAAGCCAAGAGAGACATCATGTGGCTTTCTTCTCAGACAAGTTGAATGAGGCTAAACAAAAGTACTCCACCTATGATTTGGAGTTATATGCTATGGTACAAGCCCTTAAGAAGTGGAGACACTACCTATTACCTAGGGAGTTTGTGGTCTACACTGATAACCATGCTCTAAGTTTCCTGAATGGACAAGAAAAATTGAATCAAAGGCACTTGAAGTGAGTAGAATCATTGCAGGCTTATACATTTGTCATAAAGCACAAGAAGGGGGGTTAGAAACAAGGTTGTAGATGCTCTTAGTAGAAGAGTACTCACAATACAGGAGATACAATTGCAAAGTGTCGGGATGGATGATTTGAAGGACCTCTATAAGGAGGAAAATTTTTTTAGAGAAGCCTATGAAGCATGTGTAAAGTTTCAATAGGGTTTCAAAGTGGATTTCAATGAGTTTATGTTGAACAAAGGCTTATTGTTTAAAGGTCTTCTTATGTTTATTTATCAATGCTCAATGAGGGAAAACATTGTGAAGGAGAAACACCAAGACAACTTTGGGGGTCACTTTGGAGTGGATAAGACATTGGAGTAAGTGAATGGGCACTACTATTGGCCTAAGTTACAATTAGATGTGAGGAGATTCATAGAACAATGTTAAATTTGTTAGAGGGCAAAAGGAAAAAGTAGCAATAGTGGGTTGTAATAGCCCCTAGCCATACCCCAAAGGCCTTGGGAGTGTCTTAGTATGGACTTTGTTTTGGGGTTACCAAAGACACCTAGGGGTAATGATAGTGTGTTTTTGGTGGTGGAACATTTTAGAAAAATGGAACACTTCATTCCATGCAAGAAAAAAATGATGCTTCTCAAATTGCAGGTCTATTCTTTAGGGACATTGTAAGGATCCATGGATTGCCCCTGAATATTGTAAGTGATAGAGATAGTAAGTTTGTGGGTCACTTTTGGAGGACCCTATGGAAGATGCTTGGAAGAAACTTTTCTTTCTATTCAGCCTACCACCCACAATCAGATGGAAAAATAGAGGTAGTCAATAGGTGACTTGGGAACTTGCTAAGGTGTTTGACTAAACAACATGGACAGTTATGGGATCACATCATAGGGCAAGAAGAGTTTTCCTATAATGACTCCATTAATAGGAGTACAAGTAAAATCCCCTTTTAGATAGTATATGGGGTCAATCCTAGAGGGATCTTGGAGTTGAGGGATCTCAGTTTGAAGGAAAAGAGGAGTGCACAAGGAGAGTCATTTGCAGAATAGATGAAGGAGCTTCATGATCAAGTCAATAAGACTTTACGAAAGAAAGTGGAGAAGTATAAATCCAAAGATGATCAAAGAAGAAGAGACTTGAAGTTCAAGGTATGAGATATAGCACTTTCCTATCTTAGGAAGGAGAGGCTACCCAAAGGCCAGCCAACTAAGCTACTCATGAAGAAGATAGGGCCACTGAAGAATTTGCATAAGTATGGAAAGAATGCCTATGAAGTGGAGTTTCCTCCTGATTTGGGGATTTCACCCATTTTCAATGTTTGTGACTTGTACCCTTACAAGGGATCATCTTTAGACATAGGCCAGTCTACTCTTGCAAACTTGGAGGATGATAATTGGGTGAAATACTTACCTACCCCAATACCACAGAAATTGGAAAGTGTACTGGATTGTAAAGTGATAAAGAAGACAAGAAAACATAACTACAAGGAGTACCTCATCAAGTGGTAGGGACTACCTAAAGTTGAGGCCACTTGGATGACAGAGCTAGACATTCTGAAATATGGGGTCACCATTGAAGACCTCCTAACTCAAGGGACTTGAGTTATTTTGTCCAGGGGAGTATGGTGTAGGGAACCTACCTATTTGATGTTTTGGTGTGTTTTACGGTTGTCTTAGATGTTTTTTTGTGGTTTGGAATAAGGTCCAATGGGTTGGATGCAATGATAAGTTAACTTCATGTTTGTAAGAGCCATCGTGCTCATTAGGAGTTTTAGGGTCATTTTGGCTTAAACAGTGAAAAGTTGATATTTTAGGGTAATGTGGGTTTGAGGTGTGTTTTAGGACCCTAAATATCCTATCTATGGTCATCAAATTCAAACTCACCCATCAAGTTGACAAAGAAAGTCACAATGCTCAAAGTTGCTAGCAACTATGAAAGTTGCTCGAGCAACTTTTGCAAGAAATTGAAAAATGTAGTTAGATTAGTTATAACTAGCCCATGCTTGGTATATGAGCATGGATTAGATTTTTTGAGGAGGTTAATGAAATTTTGGATTGCAACAATTATTTTGGAGACTTTTGTACGGATGTTTGTCAATCTTTTCTTGTAATCTACATTCTCTCTTTGCTACTGTATGGTTGTGTACGGATTGGCATAAGTGATCAGACCCCATGGGGGTGTAGTGGTTTCAATTAGCTTCCATATTTTGTATATAGGTTTCTTCTAAGTGTTTGTAGTGTATTTTTATTGAATTTTGAAGGTCACTGGTTTGTAAGTGACTTCACAGTGTTATTTAGTTAGAAATGGCTCTAACCTGAGAACCCACTGGTGGATTTGACTGAAACCATGGGGGAAGTAGGGTTAGAGTTTTTAGATAGGATTTTTTATTTGATTCTTTCAGTTGCAATGGATTTCCTAGACCAAATAGGAAGCCCTATGCCTGACTGGTGAACCCAGGTGAGCTAAAACAGGCTGAAGAAAGAAGTGGTTTGAGCACCCATGATCTTTTGAAAAAGACTTAGTGGAATTTTTAGGTGCCCTAGATAGTCTCCTAAAAGGATTCAAAGGTGGAAGGAGGTGAATAGAATTTTGGAGATCATTTTGACAATTGTTCATGCTGACTGGTCTAGAGGCCTAATTAATAGGCTAAAAACTAGGGCTTGCAAGAAACTAGGGTTGTGGGTGCATCTAGAGGTCAGGACTTTGGATTTTTATAGTGGTTGTTGATACCTTGAATATTTTCAAGGTATTTTGTGGTTTCATTTGGAGGATTTGGGAGAAATAAGCCAAAAATAGAGAATTTAAACCTATTAGGATTTGGTCAATTAGGCCTCCTAGTGAAATTGTGACCAATTGGATTGGTAATGGGCCTTGAAGTATTGGAAAGAGTTCAGAATGATCTAGGATGGGTCAAGAAGATTGATAAGAGTCTTGGTGGATGTATGGGAAGATCCTAAGAAGGGGTTAGGGATTCTAGGAGTGGATCTAGTGAAGAAGACTAGGCACTTTGGGAACTAGTTGAGCCTAGAAACTTTGGAAGCTTCCAATAATCAACTATACCTTGGAGGAGAAGTTGATTGAGAGGGTCTTGGAGATACTTTTTTGGAAGGAATCCAAAAAGGAGTAACCATTAGATTTTTAGGAGAGGGAAAGAACCCAATTGAGTGGAGAAAAATCTAGATTCCTAAACCCTCTGCATCAGATCCATATAGTAAGGAGAAAGGAGTGGCTCATGTAGGTGTTCTCACACAAGTTTTGTATGCCCGTAATGCAAGACTAAAATGTAAATTCCAGTCTCACCCTAATTGCTTAACTATTTTCTTCAAGATTTTCAAAATGGTTTTGTTTGTCACTTCGGCCTGGCCATTGCCTTGAGGATAATAGAATGAAGAGAAACCTTGTTTGATTTGGAATTATTCACATACATCTTCAACATTTTTTTTTTGGAAAAGTATATCATGATCCATCAGGATGGTTTGAGGAATTCCATACCGATAGATGATATTGTTGAGTATGAACATTGAGATCTTCTTTCCAATTATGTAAGTGAGGGGAATTTCTTCCACCCATTTTGTGAAGTACGTTGTTGCTGCTATGATGTATTTATGTCCATTAGATGAAGATGGTGTAATATTTCCCACTAGGTCAAATCCTCACATAAAAAATGGTAATGGTGAAGTGATAGTATTTAGTTCTTGGGCTGGTGCATGGATGAGGTCTCGATGAATCTGACATTGCCTACACCTTTGTACATACTTGTTTGCATCTATCTCTACTGTGGGCTAGTAGTATCCCATGTAGATGATCTTTTTAGCTAAGTTTTTACCACCTCCATGGGTTTCAAAAATTCCTTCATGTACCTCGTACATAGCTCTCTGGGATTCTGTGGAAGTGAAACATTGTAATAGAGTTCCATCTAGACTTCTTCTATATAGTATAGTTTCTAGAAGGGTGTACCTAGAGGCTTGCAATATGAGGGACTTTTTCTGGTTCCTAGACAAATCGGGAGGTAAGACACTATTTTGGAGGTAATTATACACATCATGGTACCATGGGGTTTTAGGAACAACAATGACACATGCTAATTCTATGATTGGTGCTTGATGTGATGGAATCATGAGTTTCTCCACCAAAAACTAGAAACTGGTTTCATTGCCTAGCATATCGATCAAGGATGCTATGGTATCCATCACATATGTAGCTTTGTTTTGAACTCTTGGTACTTGCTCAAAAGTGATGTAATGGAACTTAGTGTGAAACCTATCTATCTTCTCCTTGTATGGTATTAGCTTCTCTCTTAGTCATATAGTCATTGTTTACTTGGCTAATGACTAACTGTGAATCTCCATAGAATTTAAGGTTCTTGATTCTCCATTGTATTTCCATCTTTACTCTGATGACTAGAGCTTCATATTTGGCTATGTTATTTGTACATGGGAAGTTGAGTCTGAAATATTTGGTAATCAAATCATTGTTTGGAGTGATGAGTACTATCCCTCCTCCTACACCATGGTTTGTGCATGACCCATCAAAGTATAGTTTCCATATCTCTATTACCAGTTGGAGTGTAAGAATAGAATCATCTGGAAAGTCAAATATGATAAGCTAATGATCTTGAATAGGTGCCTCTGCTAGTTGATCCACAATCACTTTCCCTTTTATGGATTTTATGTCTATGTATTCTATATCAAATTTTCTTAGGATCGTCACCCACTTTGCTAGTCGTCCGATGAGAGTCAATTTTCTTAGTAGATATTTGAGGGGATCAATATGCGTGATCAACTTGGTTTGATGGCTTAAAATGTAATGCCTTAGCTTATGGGAAGTGAAGACTACTGCTAGGCATTATTTTTCAATTGGTGAATAGTTAATCTCATAGCCTACCAATGTTCTACTAAGCTAGTAGATAGCTCTCTCCTTGCCTATGTCATCATGTTGTGCTAAGAGTATGCCTAATGTTGATTTAGTTGCTAAGATGTATAGAAGTAAAGGTCTGCCTTGGTCAGGTGGCACCAATATAGGAGACTTGAATAGATTGTCCTTGAATATTTGGAACATATGTTTGTATTGTTCTATCCATATAAATGTAATGTCTTTGTGTAGTAGATACTAGAATGGATGGCACTTGTTTGCTAGATGGGATATGAACCATATGATAGTTTGGAGACTTCCTTGTAACCACCTTAGTTGCGTTAGTTTAGTCAATGGTGGCATGTCCAATATTGCTTTGACTTTCTCTGGGTCCTCCTCTATGCCTCGATGTGACACTATGAATCTCAATAGCTTCCCTGTGGTGACCCTAAATGCACATTTCTTTGGATTTAAACAAACCTTGTATTCATGCATTCTGTCAAATATGGGTCCCAATGCTTGTATATGATCTTTTCTAAGCATTGACTTGGCAAGTATGTTGTCAATATAGTCCTCCATTTTTTTGTGGATGAGATCATGGAAGATGGTTTTCATGGCCCTTTGATATGTTTCTCCCACATTTTTTAGACCAAATGGCATGACGTACCAACATTAGGTGCCCCATACACATGTACATGTTGTTTTGTGTTGGTCCTCTGGTGAAATCCTTATCTTATTATATCCTAAAAAGTCCATGAGTGATAGCATTTGATGTCCTGTTGTTAGATCTACTATCATATCGATGTTAGGCAAAGGAAAGTCATCCTTGGGGCAAGCTTTGTTAAGATCTCTAAAGTCTATGCAAATGCATATCTAACCAATGTGCTTGGAAACTGGTACTAGATTACATATCTAATTTGTGTATGGGATTATTCTTATGAATTTAGCATCTAGGAGCTTCTTCAATTCTTCTTTGTCTAGTAATGCGACATGAGGATGCATCTCTCTCATCTTCTGTTTGATGGGTTTAGCATTGGGTAACAATGGGAGTTGATGTAATACAAGATCTTGGTCTAAGCCTGGGATGTTTGAGTAGGACCATGCAAAATTGACCTTCCTTTATTTGAAGAAGATGATGAATTGTTCTCGCTCCTCTGGTGTGAGTGATTTTTCCAAGTAGATATTCTTTCAGTTCTTGTCATCATCCAAGGTGACTTCTTCTATTTCTTTTACTAATAATGTTGACTTTTCCTCTGTCAAGGGGAGGAGTTCTTTATTTCCATCTTCTAGTGCCTCAATGAGGTTTTCACTAGAAGATACCTCTTTTTTTTTTTTTTTTATCATTTTTTGTGCCAGTAAGTTCCTTTCAATTTTCACTTACTGACAATTATTTTTTCTTTTTCAATTGTTTTTGATGACTGGAAAGAAGAGCTTCCTCCCTAAAATATGTCGATATGTCAAGGTTGATGGAGATACCTAATTTATGGTCTCCTAATGGAATTCCCTCTCTAAGTCCCATGAAGTCTCCAATAGCCTCATCATTCTCAAATATATCTATATCAGGTTGTCCTTGTTGATCCCACTTTATCAGTTCTGGGTGTAGAAGACATAGGTCCTCGTGGTGGGTCAAATTTGTTTGGTTGAATGGGACAATGAAGATATTTTTGACAAATGTGGATTGTGATGTGGATCCACCACCTAAGGAATTTCTATTGATATGTTTATTGATATAGGGTTGGTCGTCTATGGTTAATTGGTCGAACAGATCATCAAGGTGTATGGTGGTGGCTGACCGAGGGGAATAGTCTAGGATTGATGGTTCGGAGTCATGGAAGGATATCCACTTATACTCATGGGATTAGTTTTCACTAGAATTCTCATTGGATGTCTCACTTTCCTTGTTATCATGGATCACTTGGTTGAGGATTAAACATGATTGAGAGGTTCCCACTTCAGATGGAAATAACTATTGTAGTATATTGTTGATTAAAGCATGTTCTGGGTTTTTCCCCTGGTGTAACTCTTCTATTTGTTCTTGATCAATGGGTATGTCTTGGGTGATTGGATTGGTTCTTTGTTTCCCATAGCCTAACCCTCTCTTGTTTCTTTGGGTTGGCAGGAGAGACGGTTCCATTAAACCTTGTTGTCTTTCACCCACACAAGTTGTACCATCATACCCAAACCTTTGCAACATTGTATAGCAAGCTCCATATTTTGACACAGGTAAAGGTGCTTGAAGTGTGTTTTGTGAGTCTTGATACAACCATGTGTTGATATGTGGATTGAATGGGTTCTCTTCCACAATGTCTCCCCATTTGACAAGGGTTGTGGTTGGACACCTGAACAAAACATGTCCTGGGTTTCTGTTGTAATTGTTGGTTGTGGCATGCCATATGTCCTTGGGCTCTGAGGCATGTTTGTGATAGTGAAAGCTTCCTCATAGCTATATTCACCACATCCCTTGTCAATAATAGATATTTTTCCCACTCTTATCATGACATCTTTGCAAATTGAATTCGATGTGGAAGGTATACTTACCTCTTGGTTTGATGGAACCTGGTTGTTAGTACTGCTTTTGATAGTGTTACAGTATTGAAATGTGTTTGGATCTCCTTCTATGATGATTTATGCCCCCTGGATTGGGAACTTGATGCACTAATGGTATGTGGAGGGTACAACTTACATCTCATGTATCCATGGTCTCCCTAGTAACATGTTGTATGGACCAATTCTAGGTCTAGTATCTGGAAGGGACCATTCTTGACAACTGGACCTATCAAAACTGGTAGAATGATAATACCTTTAGATCATCTCTCTTCTTTATCATAGGCTCTGATTTTGATCCTTCTTGTGACATCAATACTGGATTCATAGTATCCTAAGTGCTTGATGACCTTTAAAGTACAAATGTTTAATCCAGCCCCACCATCAACAAGGACTCTTTGAATTGAATGTTCGTGAACCTATATGAGCAAGTGAAAAGGTTCATTGTGTAGAGGCTTCTGTTGTGGCACATCATGATTAGTGAAGGTTGCATGCTTGTTGGCTGCTATGTGGTTCACCATATTTTGAAAACTCTCAGGGGTTATGTCCTTTGGGATAGCTTCTTTTTGAAGTACTTGGTCTAATGCTTGCTTTTGCTGTGGGGAAATGTACAAAAGGTCAAACATGGATATTTTTGCAGGTGTGCACTTTAGCTAATCCACTAGGCTTGTCTGTGGATTTGAGGTTGCATTAGGGTTGACTCGTGTAGCAGAGGAGGAAGGAATTCCTTGCAACACAACTATTATACGATGCATGGTGACAACACATTGTGCACCTTTGTCTCTGATAGTGATGGTAGCCAAATGGCTATCTCAAGGATTTAGGCAATTGATAGTGTTGTCAATGTTGGCATAAGTGTAGTTGACCTATTTTGACTGTCCACTAGACCCAGAGGATTTCCCTTTATTATGATCATGGAATGTATCATTGAATATTGTATGATCAGTGATACCTTTTGTTTGGGTGTTTGTAACATCGATGACCCCTATGTGAATCAGATCTTGGATGACATTTTTCAATTGATAATAGTTGGGTGTTTTGTGTCCCTTCACTCGATAAAATTCACAGAACATTATCATTATACCACTTTGGTTTTATTGCACCATGTTCATATTCTCTAATTTTAGGGACAGTGATATTATTGGATTATATCAGCTTTCTTAAGGCTGATTCTATCGACTCTCCTAATGGTGTGTAATCTCATTTTGGAAATAGAAACTATGGTTAGTGTTGTGTCTATGGTTGATTTTTTGACATAGCAGCTTCTTGGATAGGGGTGGTTGATTTTGAGTGTGTTCTTGTGGAGTGGGTAGCATGGGTTGTTGGTTAGCCATAGGTTCACCTTGAAGTGACACTTTGGGTTGGGCGTAGTTGACCATTTTAACATCAATGACACCATCAATGGTGACATTTTTATTTTTATTCCACCATTTATATTTATCCATTGCAGTCTTGTTTGTATTCATTTGGGTAGGACCTTCAAGGACACCTCATTTGACCAAGTCCTACTCACAATGAACTCCTCGTTTGATGAGTTGTTTAAAGTTTGGAGGTACCTGCAATTCTGTTGTAAATGACATATCTAGAATCAGATTGTCAACGAACATGACTATTAGGTCTTGCTTGGGCACATCATATATAATTTTGTTTGCAGTATTCCTTAATCTTTGTAGGAATTTTACAAAGGACTCTCCATCTTTTTGTTTGATATCATAAAGGTCCTTGATGGTGACCTTGCACTCGATGTTATGATGGAAGTGAGCGATGAAATTTTTAGCCAATTCACCCCAAGACAAAATGCCATGAGGTAAATGTGAGAACCATTCCATTGCTGGTCCAGCTAAGCTTTGTGGGAATAGTCACATTAAGTACATATCATCATGTGCGACCTTGATGCAACTAGCAAAGAATTCTCAGATATGCTCAATAGGGTTGGTACTGCCCCTATATTTGTCAAATTTTGGTACCAAGAAATGAGTTGGGAATGGAGACATGTGAAGAGAGTGATCAAAGGGGTATAGGTATAAATCCTCTGCAGTGTAGGATTTTTTTTTCCCTTGATTTTGTATATCCATCATTTGGGTTTGAAGGTTCTGCACTTATTGGATCAACATGTTTGTTTGGGATTTAGGATTTTTGGTGACATTATACCTTTGTGATGTAGTAGGTATGAGGTTACGACTCTGTTTCCCTTGAGCAGGAACATAGGACCTCATCCTTGAGACTTGATATTGATTTCCCAACACATGATTCTGATATGGGGCATATGAGTGGCCCAAGGTTGATTCTATTGTGGTTTTTATTGGGGTTGGGGTTGGGGTTGGGGTTGTTGTTGCTACTCAAGCAGGGATTGTTGCTAGTGGGGTTGAGGTTGTTGTTGCCACTAAAGCTGGGATTGCTAATGGGGTTGAGGTTGTTGTTACTTCTAAAGTTGGGATTTCTTCTACTGGGGTTGAGGTTGTTGCTGGATGAGAAAAGGTGTAACCTTGGGTGGGTATTGACTAAAAGTAAGACTTGCAAAGATGGATCCATGTGGGAATGATGTGTTCACCCCAAGGCTAGTAGGGATTGACTGTAGTAGCAACATATTTGCAAAAAGGTTGCTACTTTTTGGTGGGATTGAGGGCATAGCATGAGAGCTTGATTGGATAGGCCATAAGGTCAAAATTTGAGGCACACTAGTGACCATGGGTGCACTTAGTTGGGAGACTGTCATGCTTTGCATGGAAGACATGCTTTCTTGGTTTGTGGAGTTGGTTTGATTGGACACAGTTTGTGCTAATGTCGTTGTTGTCAAGGATGGGAAAATTTGAGATACCACAAGTTCTCTTTGAGAGGGTCGAGTAGTGTTTTGACCTATGGGAGGGTTTTCTGGCCATATGGTTGACACATTGAATTGAGAGGGGAGTTTGACTCCCTTCCTTATCAACATGGCTAAGAAATGTTCAAGTTTCCTCTCTACAAGAGTGTCAACCAATTGTGTGGAATAGGCATCCTACTCTATATCTTCAAGCTCCTCTTCTATGGCATTTTGGAACAAAGATGACCCACAGGGATTCTCAATAAATAGAGAAGGACTTGTATTTCTGAAAGGATCATCCTCTTACTCTATTTCCCAAGTGGGGAGTCTATTGATATAAGACTCATCAGGTTGAGTTTTAGTCTTCAACCTTGTGTAAGGCCTTCCATAAGGTGTTTGAGACATAGTGTGGTCCATATTTTGTGACTAAAACAAGTGATATAAAGCAAACAGAAAAGGATAACCTTTCTAGGAGAGTCTGAGTTATGTTTGGACAAGGGTAATTCTAAGGATAGATGTTGATTTATCTTTATCTCAAAGTTTTGATGATGTAAGAATAAGATTTGTCAACCTTTGCCTATGACAAAGTCACTGATAGAGATAATGTGATGATTTTGAGATAACAGGATCAAGATATTTTGAGTTTGAACTTTCAAACTAACAATACTTGGATGATAATCGTTCTTTCAAAGAATGGATGATCTTTAATATTTAGAGATTCACACAATGTTCTTCAAATTTTTCTAGGATAGACATTGGTCTGTGACACATAATGGGGAGTATTTTCAAGGTTTTTAGGTCAAAACAGGTGTTTAAAAGTCTCTAATCAATTATGGCAAAAATCCACCGATTACGATAAAGTTACTGGTTGATTGCAACAATCTATCACCAATTGCGGTAATAAACAGGTCAAGTGTGGAAATAAAACTGACGATTACAAAAAACTTCCATCAATTGTGGAAAAATGTGGGCAATTGTGGCAAAGGGGAAACAATCTCAAAAAATACTCAAAAATAGGCCTCACTGTCTGACAATTTTGATTTTCTGGTATAAGGCTTCTGATTTGAAAGATAGTTTGATGTTGACAACCCTAGAATTTAACATGTTTGAATCATTTTGACAGTTTTGATTTTTGTTTTGCATTTTGGAAACTGATCAACAAACAAGCACAATAGACAATGTGTTTTGACATATTTAAGACTGAAATGTGTATGTTCTAAAACTTTTTCTATTCGCAATATTATCACGAGGTCTCAATAGTGAACAGTCAGATTAATCTAATTCAATGGCTTCAAAATACAATATTATAGGCCCAATGCTTGAATGTTTGTTACCTCACACAAAAATTGTAATACTACTAGGACACGAAAGTCCACGACATAGGCGCTCATATTTTTGTCGTATAGTGAAGATCTCTTTCATTACACAAATATCTTGGAACACATATGTTGGGAATCTTGGGGGGAAATTATGCAACCCCTTGCACTATAATAAGGTATATGTTCAGAGGTAAACTGGGTTGGCATCTAATTAATAGGTTTTAGTAGGGTCCATAGCATCTATCCAATTGGTTTGTATGTGTGACTCACTTAAGAGCCTAGTAGACCACGCTGGCTCCCTAGGGATATTCACCCGATCCAGACTATCATCAACACACCTCTCCCGAGCTTGGCTAGATATATAATGGAACTTTGGTTTGTGTCTTTTTTATATACTGATCAGAAGGATTACCAGTTTAAGGTCATTCTCCGAGGAAGAAGCACATTCCCTAGACAGGCCTTTCTAAAAATTATAAAGGTGTTTAATGTAACAGATTGTGCAAGTGCACCAAAAACACAAGACACAAGGTTAATTGCTTAAACCCCAAAGTTGAAATGTGAACTAAGATAAACCACAATACAAGCACAAGTGTTCAATTTTAATGCCCAAATTTGAAATGTTTGTTTGCCTTTGTTCAATTCTTAACCTCCACGTCAATTTTAAAGCACTAATGTGTAAATGTGAGGTTCAAGATGATTGCATGCAATTTTATTTTTAAGCACCAAATTGACAAGTGGATTGTTTTTAGGTTTTCTTTGTTTAGACAAGTTAGTACGACAAAAATACTTGCAAATGTGAGTATGTGCAACTTTGAAAAAAAATCTTTTGAAATGATTGATACTCACAAAGACTTACCCTTCTTTGTTTGCGGTGATTTGTCTAGTCCTGGACATAGAACAAGAAAATGTCAGATTAAAAATAGATAGACAGAGGATTTGGATCAGATAAGTAATATTTCTGGTGATTGCGGTAAAGTACTTTTAATTGCAGCAAAGAACAATAGGTTGCTGCATGATTTTGGTGATTGCAGAAAAGTACTTTTGACTACAGTAAAGCACCACTGATTGTGGCATGGATCAGTCAATTGCGGAAATATGTGTTTGATTGTGGTAAAATGATGCTGATTGTGACACAGAGCAATAAAACAGACTTGTGAATAGAGATAAAAAACTTTTGTGAAACCCTTTCAACAATTGCGGTAATTAACCAAACAATTGTGGAAAATTTTTGTCAATTACGGTAAAGCACCAGCGATTGTGAAATTACACAAATATTGAGAAAAAACATAGAAAAGAATTTTGCAGCGGTATGAACATGGCTAAAAAATTCTTTATGTCATCTGCAAGGGATATTTAGGCTATTTGATTCATGTTGGGTTCACCAAAATGTATGCGGTATCAAATTATGTAACACTTAACAATGAAGCTTAGTAGCACCGACTTGCAATAGGGGAAATCAAATGGAAAAAACTACTAAAATGAAACTATGAATCAATAAAATGTACAAGAAAATAAGAGAAAACAAATGAATGCAAACCCAATTGCTTGAAGCTTCTATTGTCTCTCTCTACTCCTTCTGAAACATTGTTTTGACGCTCATAATTGGTGTGCGCAACGTCTATGACTTGGGAGCGTCGAGAATTTGATATTGAATGTGTGGGTGATCGCAAGATGGCTTGATGCTTGAACTAAATCTGACTGAGAAATGGCGCATATGAGCTTGAAATCCTAGATACTTCAAATGGTTACGAAGGGTTTGTTATATAGGAATTGAGGATGATATGAACGGTCAAGATCAACCCCTGAGATAGGAAGATGAACGGTTGAGATCAAAAGGAACTGGAGAAGCCATCAGTAAACTCCACCTCTTCAACTAGGAGAGAGGAGATAGATTTTGGTTAACTGAAGAGCTAATTATGAGTTACCTTTTTGAACTGAAGAGGTGGGTTGAGTTACCCATGTGAACTAGAGAGATGGGTGGAGTAACCCATATGATCTGATTAAGGATTATCTCTTTGAACATAATTGATTATTTAATTTATTTCTGTAATTAAAGTTTTACCCATGTGAGATAATTAAATTCTTTTTATTTAGAATTACTTTATTGAATGAAATTAAATTAATTTAATTAAAATCAATTTAATTGGAAGAATTGAATTAGTAAGTTTAAATATTTAAATTTAAACTTTAGGAAATTAAATTTAATTAATTAATTAATGGAAATTAATCAATTAAATAAAATTAATTATTTAATTAATTTTGGAAATTTGATTAGATGATTTGGGGAATGAATTTAGAAGAAAATAGATGATTAATTAACGATTAAAAAAACATTAATGAATAGATGAAATGAATTTAGAGGAAAATAGATGATTAATTAACAATTAAAAAAACATTAATTAATAGGTGAAAATTAATGTTTTTAGTGTCAAGTCGCAAGTCTATTCATTTTAGGGTGTCTACACAAGCTTTTTACCAAACCTGGTTGTCTGAACCCATGACTATGTGATCTTTTGAAAGTACTTTATATTGTTATGGTTATTTGAGAACTAATAGTTCCCATATGTGAAGGAACCAATTTTGAAATTTATATATTACCATCTTGATGTCTTGATTATTGTGAGCCTAGGTAGGTTAAATGAGTGTATAGAGGGAAAGTGGCTTGCAATGGGGGCTAGGACCCTAGGTGGCTACTAGGTTAACTCATTGGCAAGCAACTTAACAAGTGATGACATTATACATTAATGGGGTTTTAAAATAATTTAATAAGATGTTCTAAGTTTCTCGCCCATTCTTTGAATGCTAGTACAGGCTAGGATGGGAGTTAGAATCCTTGTCTTCATGAAAGGATTACTGAGTCACATAGAGTCACTTGGGGGCCAGGGTCCAGGGAGGACTACTAGGGTAACTCAAGGGTGGACTTATGTGATGACACTTCCCTATATGCATCTTTGGATCCCTAAATGTGTGTAGTGCCTCTAGTAATGTGTTAATTCCTTATTGGGTTTAAGAGAGATTATATGATCTCTTGAGTATACCCTTGTGATTTCTTGTATGCATTTTCTTTTTCCTTCTTGTTCTGTACCCATGTGAGTGGGCTTGATGTCATCTCCTCAGCATGGTGGGAGTGGATTTTTGGTTCCACAAGGTTCGATGTTATTGATTCTTTTACCATTTTAGATCTGACGTTCTTATTCATGCCCAGATGATCCATGTGATGACATGTAACTGATTACATGTTTGATAATGTTAAGTTGAAGATGATGCAAGACATTAAATCAGTTAATGGTTTGTATTGTCATTGATGTCAAATTGATATCATTTGTACGATCATGTACATAATGCCAAAGACTTTAGAGAATCAATGGAACAATGATTATGCTTTCAGCAATGTATAAAATTCAAGTATTCACTAAGTGATAGACAACACCGACAAAGTACACACCACCAGTAAAGAAAGAGAGAAAGTCACAGTGATGCCCAATGGGCAGAAGATAGTGTTGCCTGATGAAGCAAAATCATAGGATGCCTGACAAGTTGAAAATAGAGTTGCTCGACGAGCAAGATCCAATGATGCCCAATGGACGGAGATTTTGAAGCTAACTGAAGTTGCACCGACAGAACTGGCAGTTGTCACTGGCGATGAACTACATAATTGACCGACAGAACAGAGAGATTAGAAAATGAAAAAAATATCTAGCTGGCAGAGCTTAAAGATAGACTTAACTGATTTTTTTATTCGACCACAGTTAAAGTAATTGATTTATACAGTTGGCAAGAAGATAACTATGAGATAAATCAGGAGTTAAACTATAAATCAAATTGGCTGGATTATTTTTCATGCCAAGAATCAAGAATGAAGAATTAAGGAATATCATGTCTATATAAGAGACAAGCATAATTCATTTCCACAAGCACTCAGATATACAGGGGAGTGAATTGAAAGAAGATGTTGAAGAGAAACTGGTGAAGGATAAACTTCATACAGTCCTGATCAATCAAGCTAAGGGAGAGCTAAAGAATTCTGCAAACACCGATAAACAGTGAAGCACAACATCATAGAGTAGAAAGTGTGAATTACAAAGGAATTGAATTGATACATAGATCAGAGAGGTATTGTACATAAATAGATCTGAATATCTGCAATTCAAAGTTGCATTAGAAATAGGTCATTGTGTTTTAGTTTAACCATTGAAGCATTAAGTCTCTTAACAGAGTAAGACTTAACCATCTTTTATAATTGAGGTATATCCTAATAGATTACCAAAAAGGTTGATTCATGATAGTAGCAACGGTCTTACCTAAAGCCTATTGATAGTCTAAGAAGGAGGCTGATTCAAGAATGGTAGTAAGATTAGCATAAAGCCTATTGATAGTCTAAAGGCTGATTCAAGGATGGTAGCGTAGATGCCAGATACTAAGTGACAACCTATGTATAAGAATCCTCTAATAAGGTCACACTTAACTGTGTGTTTGTAACCTTTAATAGGGTTGGCTCCTAACAAGGCTCACTTCAAAAGAGTGAAAATTTGGGGTATCGGTCCTGTCTGTTGTATTCCAAGTTCTAGTCTGTTTGCAAAAATTTTGTGGTCCTCATACTTGTTTCTTGCCTAAAAATAGAAGTCTCTCAGTTTATTTGTCATTTCCCTATTGAAATCTTCAGGTTTTCAGGTCAGAATCCATGTAAAAATGCAAAACCTTGAAACCCTAGGTCTTGTTTTATAGGCAAAAATGAGAAAAAACCCTAAGACGTTTATCACTTCTATTTTGGCATTACTTTTTAGAATTCACTTAAGTCACATGTTTAAAAGCTTGGTCACCTAGTCACGTAATCCAGATGGCATATTCATTTTTTATTCGAGACTTTGCAATTAGCTTGTGTCGGGATGTCTCTCACAGAATTAGAATATTCCTTTAGCTTTAAGAGACTTGGCGGAGCTCTTCATGTCGTGTAGTCACTGAATGAGCAAATAGGTTAGCAGCTTGTGAAAGGGCCCACAGATAAGTCATGGTGTTGCGAGAAAAGATCAATAGTTAGTGGTTTATCATGAGACTCGGTGATTTCTTTGTGTCGCATGATCGCTAGATTGGTCTGTAGTTAAATGAGCAGTACAAAGTTCATGTCGCATAGTCTCCAGAAAGAATGGTGGTTAAGTGAAAGTTGCTGAGACTTCATGACTAACCATATGCAGTTTGAGATGAAACACAGTTAGGTTGTCACCGGATTCAAATGCTGAGTCAGCTTTCAATTTAGCAATGCAGAGACGAGTGATGAATGAGACACATGTCCAAAAGCGAGTTGACTAATGAGCTTGTCGTGTGGTCTCTAAATGGAAAAATACTATTGAGTGATTAAGAGACTAAGTATAAGGGTCTTTGTTGTCACATAGTCTCCAGAGAATTTAAGGGTATTATAGATTACTCAGTGATTTAGCGTGAGCCGTCAGATGCAAATAATTAAATATCCTACGATGGTCGTGAAGTCTCTAAATAAAAGGTCCCAAAGGAAAAGGTACTCGTGACTCAGAGATAAGGGTATGTCACATAGTCTCCAGATGAAACAAAGGGTAAATTTCTTGTCACATTGTCTCTGAAGGATTTGACACTTAACATTGGTGTTCATCGATTAGGCGACTAAGGGTAGTCACGGGGTCTCATAAAGGAAAGTAAAGACTTAGTGACTGGTAGATAACCGTGAAAGCTAAAGATGAGTGTCAGTTGTAGAGTCTCTGAATAAGATGTGAGTTAGTTTTAACATCCAGCGACTTTGATTTCTTCACAGTCGCGTGATCGCTAGATATGAACTATGGTTAACCAATGCAAAAAAGGTAACATGGTCACTAGATCTCCAGAATAATCAAGGGTTAAATAATTGGGTTAGCGACAAGGAGATTGTACACAGTCATGTGGTTGCTAAATATGAAATCATAAGAAAAGGCGGTAGTGGCTGACATGACAATATGAATCATTCAACATCCAATAAATAAGCTTGAATATTGATTACTGTGTAGAAAAGGTAGCTGAGATGTATGAAAAAAAGCCAATCACATAAAGACATGTCATCTCCTTCAAATTTTATAAGGTTTTTCTGAGGATTTAGATATATGAATTTGATTTCCTATCACACTCATGGAACTACGGCTAGGTTTTCAATTAATTCCATAGCATGCTGAATTGAAGACAAAATTGATGATTTTGCAAATGATGAGCAATGTACTTGAAATAGTTACCATAAAGAGCTGATTGAAAGTTCATTTTAACTTATCTATCTTACAGATATTCAGACTGAAGAAGTGCTAGGAATCCAGAGAAGAGAGAAGAAATTAGTAATTTGTAGAGTTTTCCATTGATTAAAAGGCTTTGAATTTCTGAGAATTGTGCACAGAGGAGTAAAGTGGGCCTTGGAAAGAGATTTTTTTCAATATCGGTAAAGAAAAGGGGATTCAAACACAACAAACATGAGTAGAGTAGTTAGTATAGCTTCAACCAGTGGGAGAAGTAAAGAGGTAGATGAAGAGGCAAAGGGAAAATGAAATTACTCTGATGAATTCCTCAGATTGCTTCCTGGTTCAACTCATAAAAAAAGAGTGAATGCTAATGTTCTTACAGATGACTAATGCGATATCAGAGATGTTGATACTCTGGGAACAACAAGTTTTTCCCTCTTTACTTTTTTTTACAAGAATTCTGATAAAGCCATCCCAGTATCAAACCCTTGGACCTGTGGTTTGGCTAGGTTAATTGTTCCTGATGTCTACATAGATGTAGATTTGTTCTTAGGCCTTTCCAGTCTTTATGATGTCTTATCTAAGACAATTAAAAGGAATGATGGCACTGCCCTGCTCATCCTTAATAGGAATTCATTTATGCAAGCTTTTGGCTTGTATAGCACTATGTCCACCAGAATTGACATCACTAAGAAAGAACAGAGGTATAAGTTGAAGCCTCATATTGCTAGGGGACTACTACAAAAACACATGCTCAAGGAGATTAAAAGCCATCTGTCTCCTATGTCTGAGACATCCTTATATTACTTTCAGGACCTACATTTCTACATCAAACACATCACCTATGCCCTATGTAGAGTGCTAGGGATAGATGGGGTTGTTGATAATATTAATGTCAGGATATTGATGATGGTGTTGGATATACAGGAGGTGCATTCTAGCACCAACTATGACTATATACAACATATCATAGACCATATGCACGAGGGATTCATAGCAACTCAGAAGAAGATGAAAGATCTTCAGGAGAAAGAACCCAAGTTCTTTCATTACTCCATCCTCACGCATCTACTGTTACATTTTAATTTTGTGATCATGGATGTAAATAATTTGGCCCCTCAGAGGTTTTATCAAGATGGACCTAATCCTATCCAGTTTTGCGTAAAAATTTGGAATTATACATCTAGGGATTCTGATTACTATGCATTCCAGAATTGGATTGTTTATCCAATAGTATAGAGCCTGGGCATCAGCAGAACAAGGGTCCCAATTAAGGTTATGCAACTGCTAAGGCTTAGTGAATACTTGGATAAATGGGAGGGAGACCATAATTGGGGATATTTCTTCTTAGAAGAGAACTATACCATAATAAGGGTATATGGATGTATACATCCACCTCATATCTTGCCTTACCATGTGCCAACAAGAGTAGCTGCCATGGAATTTATATGGAAATTATTATTAACAGATAATGAGCACTTTGAACCGCACAGGAAGGGGACCTTAACCCCTAGATAGTTTAGAATTTCAAATTTTACTATTGGCAAAGGTGATATTGACACAGTCAGCCAGTGGTTGGAAGGTTGCAGGATGGGGGTAGCTTCATATAGATACATTGATCCTAAAGGCTTCATGGAAGGAGTCAAAAAATTATATACTCCCACAATCCCCAACACAAATGTCCATTGTGAATGTATTGAAGAGGATGCAACAAGAAATATTCTTGATGAAGATGAGATCAAGACAAGGAGAAAAAGGATTCAGGAGTTGCTAAACCTTGAAAGACTAATCAAAAGAAATGGGTTAGCTTTTGGAGGTTTTTACCCTAATCTGCCATATTTTGATAGAATAAAAGCCATGTTTGATAATTATTATGTTCTTAGTGAACAACTTGAGACTGTTCTTGATAAGAAAGGTGCCCAAGGGTGAGATCATTTAGAATTTGAGTATGATAGTAGTAGTAACAGTGACTATGCCCATCCTACTAGATATGTTAAACCTTAGCATGATGTTGCTGAGATACCACAGTTGCAGGGAGCTGAAGGCCACATTGTTGACTTAACAGTGGCCACACAACCTGATGATATAGAAGAGCCTTCTACCAAGAGGCAAAAGATGGAAATAGGCTAGCCTTCAGTTGAAAGGCAAGAAAAGAAAAAGGATAAATCAAGTGCCCTAGTGCCTGGAAATAGGTTATATGACCATAACCTAAGAAAATTGATTAAGCAAGGCAAGAAAAAACAACCTGATATGGAGGAGAATGTGGAATTTCCTCTTAAGGCTTGTGTTGATGAAAGGCTGATACATCAACAATAATTTTTGAATGATGATAACTTTATCAAGATTGAGGAGTTTAAAGACTTCCTAAGGTGGTACAAGAAAGAGAAAATTAGAGCTCAGTTGACTATTGATGGGGAAGAGACAATAACATATGAGGCCCTGGTGGTCCCACAATCTTATGACCCAGACAATGAGGACATCTCACCTAAGGAAGCCATAAAATTGGTGTTAGGTAGTGGCATGTTATTGGCTGAGGGTTGGGACTTGGCATCTGCTTTCATAATTGATCAGATAAGAAAGCATCCTGATTTGAAGATGGCCAGTGAGGTACATATGGGAGATATGATCAAGGGATTTTGATACAGATCACAATCTCAAGCTTTTGCAATGTGGAGCCATTACCCAAAGGATCAGAAACCTCAACTGGTAAATATCCAAGAAAACATGGTAGGAAACCAAATGGTGTGGACAATGCCGAATACAAGGGATTTGGAAATATCCCAAATCATGATACATTGGGCATACTTAAATGAAGACAAAACTAAATAGCTGTCTGATAAGTGTAGCACATTGATAGAAGAAACAAGTGCATTGGCCAAAGACTTGGAAATGTGCCATATCCAGATACACTAGCAAGATTAGGTTATTAAGAGGTTAATGAAGGAATTAGAGGAGAAGCCTGAGGTGGTGTATGTGCCTGCACAATCACAACCTTTGCAAATTGAAGATAAGGCAAAATCAGAAGAAGTGGTTGAAAAGGATGATATAGGAGAAAAGAAGAATGAAATTGCCTTGAGTGCATTAAGGGGCATTCTACAACATAGGATTGAAGTCTTGAAGGATAAGACAGGTGTTTTCCTTAATGCTTATAATAAATTTCCAGCTTTGCATATAGAGGTAATGGGGTATCTTTCTATTTTGAACCGCTATTTTATGAAATGGTCTTCCAGGGTGCAGTTGTTTGAAAAAATTTCTTCTTTGCAGACCCTAAGATCAGATTTGCCTGAGATAGTGACACAGGTGAAAGATGAGATCAAAAAGGTTAATGTTGCTCTCTCATTCTTCAAAGGCAAATTGAATCAAATAGAGGTTAAATTGAGGCTTTTTTCTATAGATTTTAATAGATTTGTTCCTTCCTTAAGAGGAGAAGATGATCAGGTAAAGGCTTTAGATGCCTGGAGGAATGAGTTTGACAGCAAGATGCCTAATAATGAGGCATTTATTTTGGGATTAGATTTTGATGTTGAGGGATTTAATAAGATATTAGATGAGGCCTTAAAGGCAGAAACTGACATTAATGAGTTTCTAATGGATGTTGAGAGAATTACTAATGTTAGATGGGTGAGACAAAAGGCACAAGTACAGAGTACTCAAGAATTCAAGTGGCCAACAGATGATGAAGTGGCATCATGGGAGCTAATGACTAGGCCAAAGAAGAAGAAGACTGTAATTGAAGAAGAAATTCTAGATGAAGAGTAGAAGGGAACACTTGGTGCCTGACCAATGAGCACAGGGAGGTTAGCTAAAAATAGAGATGAGTGTAGGTTAGCCTGTAATGGAAGTCACCCAGTCTTAATATAACCATCAGAAGCTATCCTGAACACTGTCAGACAAAGGCACCAGATTCCAGAAGAGACAAAGGATATAAGATCTACATCCTTTGTTTTTGTCCTCCCACCGCTTCTAAATTCTCTTGTTTTGTCTTTAACTATCATTTTAGGGTTAGGTTCCTTAAACCATCCGAAGCTTGTTGCATCCTTAAATAAAGGATTCCAAGGTGGTTAAGGACCTATATATAGGACCAAAGTTGTAATTGTAAAAGGAGATGAAATATAATTGAAGACAAACCTTTTGATTTCTGTCTGTGTTTTGAGCTTTTTAAGCCATTATATGTACTAGAAGCAGAATATATGAATAAAAAAATAGTGCAATTTTATTCTACATTTTTGTTGTCTCTTTGCTTATTGTATGCACTCTTTTATGTTTAATTTGTAAGGCATGTTAAACATACTGGCTATAAGGTAGCTATTTAATTATTTGCAAGCTTCTTCAAAGGGGAGAATTAAACTTTGTGAGTAGTTTCAGAGAGTACTGCAGTAACTAATGATTTGATACAATATTTGTAGAAGTGACAGGATAAGTTTGCAAGGCATTTTATCTGAGTTGTATGTAGGTTGTAAGGCATCCTACAGTATTCCTTTTCATATATCTCTGTGGATTTACATCTTTTGACTCTATTGCCCAAAGATAGGCACTGGTCTGAAGTTTGTCAAGAGATTTGTCATCATCCAAGCATTAAAAAATATTTAAATCAATCACTTTTAGAGTATGTTGGTAAAATCAATTGTGTACTCAATGGGTCATAGTTGAATTTTGTTGATTTCTTGAAGAGAAAATCAAATAGGTTATTCCTCCTAAATTCATAAGAGTTGCAAAAGGAAAGAAAATGTATTTCTTAATCATGTTGTTGTCTGCTATCATCAAGATATTGATTTGGATTGTCAAGCTTATCCTTAGAATAATCATAGTCATCTAAAACAAAGCATTCAACACATAAGGTTCAATCCACTCTAAAGATACTGTTAAGATAGTAATCAGTCATAGGTAAAACCTGCCTGAGTCAGTGGATCTCAAAAAAGGAGGTGGTAATAGGTATCCTTAGTGTTATCAAGAACCTTGTCAATTAGTGTTTTATCCCTTGCTTGATTCATAGTGTCAAAAGGCTTTAAGGGGTCATAGAGTTGTTTAAGATTTTAAGTATCTTTCAGAGGCCTAGCAAGAGAAAACACTAACAAATTGGCAACTCTACTGGGGAATAAGAGATTGTAAAGTCTTGTTGAAGTATTCAAAAATCTCTAGTGTTCTAAAGTTTAAAAGTTTTCATTGCAGTAGAGTTTTCCCCATCTGAGCCGCCTAACAAATTGGTGACTTGGCTAGGGCCTTGAGATTATAAAGTCTAGTTGACAAGTTTCAGAATATCTCTAAGTAGTCAGAATTCTCTAGTGTTTCAAAGATTAAAAATTTTGACAAATTATACTAGTGGTTGTAGCTAGATTTCTCATTTGATAAGTATTCATTTATCCCAAGTGATTGCGTGGTGACTCTAAAGGAAAATCTCTGAGATTAGTGCAAAGAGAGTAGATATCTTTGAATAATGAATACTAGGTCAAGAATGAGAATAGATCCTAAGAAAGTATTATATGGTGGACTTCCGTCATCTTCAAGGATGGAGATGTCTTGGAGAAAAAAGAAAGATCCAGTCAACATGGATGAGACCCCACCTAGAGGTAGAGAGGGTAATAGAAGAGAAGTAAATGTTTGTCAGCACTCTCATGAAGTGAATACTTTAGAATATGAAGAAGTAGCTGAGAGATTATTGGAAACACCCATAGTCACCTCTACTTCAAGTGAAAGAGAAGAGGCTAGTACTTCTAATTTAGATTTAGAAGATGCTCCTGTTAGGGATTTTTCTTGTATGAACCACAATGCTTGAAATGTCTATTTGAAGACTGTACCTTCTAATACTGATTCAGAGACAAGAAAAGCCTAGTTGCTAAGGACTGGATAAGGTCCTTCTTCATTTTGAGCTCCACAAATACTCAGGCAGGTTTTACCTCTTAAGATTGTTGTTTACACAGTATTTGTTGATGTGGACACTGATTTGTTATGTATCTTTA
>MU228423.1:619132-629163 GCA_018584345.1 Thuja plicata | reverse complement strand
AGAGAAAGAATGGGTCCACCACCTTTGGAGAAGAAGTAGCATTCAAGAATATTTGAGGAATCTCAGATGTTAACATCTCATCCTCATTTCCATTGACAGGTGGTATCTCAGATACATCCACTGGGTTGTGGACTGTTATTGTAGGCACACTGTTTAATAATGACAGCACCTTTTCTTTATGTTCTTTGATCCTCATCATTTCCAGAAATGGTACCTTAACTGTCATCTGAGACAAACATTGACCCATGTCGATCAGAGTATAACAAACATCTGAATATTTTGACTTATCAATGATATCTTCATTGTCTTCATTGTGTTTCTTTTGAAATGGTTCCTTCAACTTTTTATTTTCTATTTTTTTATTATGAACAATTTTTTCTTGAGCCTTTTCATCTTGTATAGCATTTTTCTCTACTAATTTTGTGATGACCTTGACCTTATGTTTATTTTCTCTAGGTTTTTCTTTCTTCTGAACATACTGTGGGCCTGGTTTGTTGTCCTTTATGAAAACACCTGAGGGCTGGCCACTAGTTCCACCTACCACCCTATTTTTCAAATGGTAATTGCTTCTAGCTTTGTTCACTAACTCAGCAGTGATTCTAGCCTTCTCTTCATCTGAAGCTTTTATGATGAGTGGAATTTCTTGGCTATTCTGAGCATAGCATCTAATATCATCTTCATTTTCATCCACTTCACTGTCAGATAGGACCTGTTGATGGTGAGCCTCAACCCTTGTCTATGAAACATATGAATCATGATTTTCCTCTTCACTGTTTGAATCGGTATCATGGCATGAGTAAGTGTTAGTCATACTGTGATCACACTGTTCCCCTTCATCATTTTCTTGTTCCTCATTTGCTTTTAGATTTTGGGAAATGACACAAAAATCAGGATTATGAGGGGCATCACAAGCTTCACACCAAGTCTCATCATTGCAAAAATGGACTGAATTTCTATTAAGAGGGTTTGGAGTCTTATTATCTATTCTTTCTTTCTTGGGTGCACCAACAGGCTTTCCATCCTTGAACTAAGTTCCATATGGGTGATTTTGCATTCTATTCTGAGGGTTGTAATTATTGTTATAAAGAGGTTTATTGTTCTGAGGAGCTCTATATTCCTTATACTCTGGTTCTTTCAGATTGCTCTTACTAAACCTAGGATCATCTCTCCTATTTAACTTACCAGACACTCTTCTGTTCATCTCAATATTGACTGCTATCTTGTAAGCATTACTAAGAGTCCTAGGGTTCTTATCCCTCAGAGCATATCCCATTTTGGAATCATAATCATTTAAATAAGTTGCTAGACAAATTTATTCATCTAGCTTTATCTTTTGAAACAATTTATGCATAGCCCTTTGAAATCTTATGTTAAATTTTGTAACCTCTTCATTGTAGTTTTTCTTGATATTATTGAACTCATTCAATAAAAAGACTTTATTTGTTTTATCTCCATATTGATCCTTAAATAACTCAATCAATTCATCCATAGAAACAACAGAGCCATTAGTAAGGCTCCTAAACCATTCTCTAGCATCTTCAACAAGGGACTGAACAAAAAGTTTCATTAATACATCTTCATGGGTGATATTCAAATCATCAACAAAGTCAATGAACTTTCTTAAGTGTGCTTCATAGGAAATCACATTATTACCAGCAAAATTTGGGAGCTTTTATCCTATATCACCAACATCTTTAGGAAAGGCATTAGGGTATCCAGGGATACCCACAAAATCAAACTGCTTATACCTCTCATTATGCAATGGTTTTCTTTGAAAACTTTCATCTTCTTTAGCCGCAGTAGCTTTTCCTCTAGTAGATGTATTATTCTCTGGTCCAGAAAAAGAATACTTTGAAGATTGTAAAAAGTCAATCTTTTTCTTCATTTCTATTGTGGCAGCCTCCATTTGGGCTTTCTCTAACATCTTTTCCATGGTTTCTTTTTCAATTCTCAATTTTTCCAAATCAATCTCTAATTTGGTCATTTGTTCAACTATAGGATTTTTAGGCTCTTGATCTTTCTATTCACCCATCTTCTTTTTACCCTTATCTATTTGTAAAGTAGAAGCCTTTTGAGTGACTAGTATTTCTTTGTTTTTCTGAGACTTATCTATTTCTCTTGTAGTCTGGTGTTTAGGATGTATTTTTCTATCGTTATCAAGATCCTTGTGATCATTTTTTCTATTTCTCATTTCTCTTTCCTTTTTCATTTGCTAAACTAGGGCAAGCTGCTTCAAAATAAACTTTTCTTCATTATCCAGCATAAAAGAAGGGTCATCTTCTGAATCTGAACTAGGTGTAGTAATTTCTTCTCTTTCATTTGAAGTAGAAGTTATTGTGGGAGTGTCCAATACTCTTTCAGCAGCCTCCTCATAATCTGAAGTGTTTCCATCATAATAGTGTTGAACAGTATTCCTGTCATTTCTGACATTTGTTTCTTCACCTTTTAAAGGAGTTTCATCCATATCCACTTGATTTTTATTTTTTCTCCAAGAGGCTCCAACTCTTGAGGATGATGGGATTCCTTCATTCAATACCCTTTCTGGGTTAGCTCTTGTTTTTGACCTAGTATTCATTCTGTAAGACATTTTTAAAATTTTGCACTAATCTCAGAGATTTCTTTCAGAGTCGCCACCCAATAAATTGGGATGAATGAATAACTATCAAGGATAAGTATGAAAACAACAACTAGATTTTGTAAAACCTAAAAAAAAATTGATCTTTTAATCTCTTAGTCCCTAGCAGAGTCGCCACTTTGTTAGGGATTTTTCTTGTATGAACCACAATGCTTGAAATGTCTATTTGAACACTGTACCTTCTAATACTGATTCAGAGACAAGAAAAGCCTAGTTGCTAAGGACTGGATAAGGTCCTTCTTCATTTTGAGCTCCACAAATACTGAGGCAGGTTTTACCTCTTAAGATTGCTGTTTACACATTATTTGTTGATGTGGACACTGATTTGTTATGTATCTTTATTGGACCAACTTATGAATTATCTTGCAAATGACCAAGCATAACCATAAACAAGATATTACCATACAAATAATAGTTATAAACATAACAATAACCAGTGATACAAGGATTCTCATCCTTCTCCCTTTTCTTTATAGGAGGGACAACCTAATGGATTCACTCTTCAAGGAATCAATAATATGGACAGTGTCCTACTGACAGAGGTCCTTAACAAGTTCAGTTTGTATGTTCTTAGTAACAAAGTATTTTAATTTATTTGGTTTTGATAACTTGGAATATCTTAGACACAGATAGATTGTCAAACTATTTCTAGAGATGACTATTGGAGGAAAGTCAGGCCTTATGGTCTATAGAGATGACAATTTCTCAAATAAAATTGCCCTGGCAAACCACTTTGTGAAGTATGGGTTTAGAATTATAAGGTACCTTAATACCTCAGCATGCAATATAGGCAATTTATTATAGGTATTGATTACAACATCAGCTTTGTCTTTGAGGATCTCAATCCTATGTTGTAATATACCCTTCAATGCTTTCAATACTATTGCATTTCCCTTTTCTTCATCCACTTTTTGTTCTACAGCCTCTTCTGACTTAGGCTTGTCTTCAATTTGCATAGGTGGTGGTTGTACAGGCACATACACAACCTCAGGCTTTGCCTCCAATTCCTCTGATAATGTCTTTATCATATGATCCCTCTGGTATAGTTTTATGTGGCACATGTCTCTGTCTTTAGACAGTGCACTTGTTTCTTCCAGCAGAGCGGTATACCTTTCAGACAATTGCTTTGTCTTATCCTCATTTAACTGAGCCCAGTGTGTCATTATTTGGGAAATCTCTAGGTCCCCTATGTTTTGGACTGACCGCACCATCTGATTCCCCACCATATTCTCTTGAATATTCACTAATTGGGGATTTTGGTCCTTAGGGCTCAAACTCCACATGGCAAAGGCCTGAGACTTTGGGTTATACCCAAATCCTTTGATCATTTCTCCTATTTGGACTTCACTGACCATTTTAAGGTCAGGCTGCTTTCTGATTTGATCTATGATGAACGCAGATGCCAAATCCCAACCTTCAGCCAATAAGATCCCACTTCCTAAAACTATTTTCCTGGCATCATCAGGCGAGATATCCTCAATCTCAGGATCATAATTTTGTAGGGCCACGAGAGCTTCATTGGTAATTGTTTCTTTCCCATCCACAAGTAATTGGGACTTTAGCTGCTTTGCTTTGTGCCACCTGAGGAAGTCTTTAAACTCTTCTGTCTTCACAAAGTTGTCATCATCCAGGAATTTTTTCTGATTAAGCAATCTTTCATCTACACAGGCTCTGAGTGGTATCTCAACCTCATCTTCTAGGTCAGGCCTTTGCTTTTTTCCTTCCCTAATTTCTTTTCTCAGGTTATGATCATATAACCTGGTGCCTGGTACTAAGGCCTTAGCCTTATCCCTTTTCTTACTTTCCCCTTCAACTGAAGGCTCGCCTAACTCCAAATTTTTCCTCTTTGCTGCAGGCTCTTCCACATCATCAGGCTGTGTTGCAACTGTTAAATCTATAATATGTTGTTCTGCTCCTTGCAACTGTGGGATCTCAGCCATTTCTTGCTCTGGGGCTTGTTGTGGTGGAGGAAGCACAGAAGGATGTGCATAATCACTATCATCACCACTCTCCTCCTCTAATTCTGAATGCTCAGGTGATTGAGCACCTTTCTTATCCAAGACTGTATCCAATTGTTCTACTAGAACATAGTAGTTGTCAATCATAGCCTTAATCCTATCAAAATAGGAGAGTTCAGGGTAAAAACCCCCAAATGACAATCCATTTCTTCTTATTTGTGTCTACAGCTTCAACAGCTCCTGAATTCTTAGTCTTCTCACATGAATGTCATCCTCATCCAAAAGATTCCTTGTTGAATCTTCCTCTATACATTCACAATGCACATTGGTATTAGGGATAGTAGGAGTGTATAGCTTCCTAACCCCTGCCATGAAGCCTTCTGGGTTAATGTACCTATAAGGGGCTGCCCCCATTCTAAACTTTTCCAACCATTGACCTACTTCATCTATGGCATTCTTACCAATTGTAAAATTTGCAATCTTGAACTGCCTAGGGGTTATAGTCCCCTTTTTATGTGGTGCAAAATGCTCATTGTCAGTTAACATCAGCTGCTAGATGAATTCCATAGCAGCAACTCTCATAAGCACATGATAAGGTAATATATGAGGTGGATGAATACACCCATCTACTCTGATTATGGTGAAGTTCTCCTCCAAGAAGAAATCACCCCAGTTGTGGTTTCCAGGCCAATTTTATTTATAATTGCAGGGCCTAAGCAATTGGATAATCTTCAATGGGACTCTAGTCTTGCTTGTCCCTAAACTCTGCACAATTGGATACACAATCCAATTTTGGAATGCACAATAGTCACATTCCCTGGAAGTATAGTTCCAAACCCTAACACAGAACTAGATAGGATTTGGTTGTGCCTGACAGAATCTCTGAGGGGATAAGTTGTGGGGATCCATGATTACAAAATTGAAATACAAGAGAAGGTGCATCAGGACTGAATAATGCAAGAATTTTGGCTCCTTCTCCTTAGGGTTCTTTAATTTCTTCTGAGCAGCAACAAAACCCTCGTGCATTTCATTGATTATATGCTGAATATAATCATAACTGGTGCTTGAATGCACCTCTTGTAGGTCTAAAACCATCATTAAGATGCCAGAGCTGATACTCTATGCATCTCCATCAATCCCCAACACTCGACATAGGGCATAAGCATTGTACTTGATGTAGAAGTGTAGGTCCTTGTAATAATATGGATAGGGCTCTACCATAGGACCTAAATAATTTTTTAGTTCTTTCAACATATGCTTCTGCAACAAACCCTTTGCGATTGCGGGCTTAGAACTGTATCTCTTTTCTTGCCTTGTCATGTCAATTCTTTTAGACATGGTGCTGAATAAGCCAAAGGCTCTCATGAATGAGTTTCTATTTAAAATCAACAAGGTAGTGCCATCATCCCTTTTGATGGTCTCTGTGAGGGCATCATAGTGATTTTCTAGGTCAAGAAAAAGGTCAACATCTAAGAACACATCAGGAACTAATAACCTAGCCAGACCACATGTCCAAGGGTTTGAAATAGGGATGGGTTTATCAGAATTCTTATAGAAGTATGTAAAAAGAGAGTAACCTGTTGTGCCCAGGGTCATAGCATCTTGAATGATTTTGTAATTGTCCAGAAGGACACTAGCATCGGCCTTCTTACTCTACGTTGATCCTGGCAGAAGCTGGAGAAACTCATCAGAGTAACTCGGTTTTCCTTTCTGTTCTTTTCCACTACCTCCACTTATTGAAGTGACGCTCATAGCTCTACTCATCTCTGCAACACCTTGAATTTATTTCCTCTAACTGATATTGAAACAAATCTAATCTCCAATATCAGCCAACTGCTCTGAGCACAACTTCTACAATTTTAGAAATTCCTGATCACTTCTGGATACACTGCAACTGCTTAAAATATCACTCTTCTCTAAAAACCTAGCAACTTGGCTCTGAAAACTTGAAAGCACGGTGAAAGAGATTGAATGCACTTTCAACTCCTTATAGCCGTGATTCAGAGTACACAGCTCATAATTTAGAAACATCAGTTCTGTCATTAATTTTCCATGCCGTGAACTTTGAAAAACCTAGCCGTAGTTGTTGAAGTTGACAGGAAATCAAATTTTCAAATATGAATCTTCAGAGAAATCATAAAATGTTTAAGAGAGCTGATATGTGACCTTCTGATTCATTATCTGTCATACATCTCAGCTACCCTTTTTGCACTATGATCAAAATACGGGCCTGTAATTGGTTGCCGAGCGATTCACTCTGTCACATCAAGAAACTGCCGCCATTTTTTAGATTTTGTAATCAGGCGACCCCACGACTGCATTAAGTCTCTTTATCGCGGGCGTTTGTTCTTAACCATAGTTCCATCTCGAGACTTGGAGACAATGTATTTTCTTAATTCTGGCTGACCCCAGTGACCATCTGGCGATCACATGACAAAACTGAAATCAAATTCACGCACAGTTAACCTTAACTCATCTTTCTTTCTGAGACCTGGCGACTAGCCGTTGCTTTTAACCTTTCACGGTTATCTCCCTGGTCGCTCAGTCGTAGCACTTAGTACTCCACTTTTCATTTTATGCGCAGATGAGCGATTGGATCTAATCTTTGCTCGGTCGCCTACTCGCGAGCTCAAAATTTTTATTCTATTACTGACTGCGATTGCGTGATTGCATAATTTTTTCTTAGTCACCCGCTCGCGAGCTATTTTCCTTTTATCATCATTTACTAGTGACTGAGTGAAGTGTTTCATCTTTTAACTCATTGCATCCCCGTGAGTTATTTTTTGATCACCTTAAAACATCAGCAGGTGAGCGAAGCCTTTGAATGATTCCTTTGTCGCTGGGTCGCAGAGCTATGGCTCGTCTTTCACAAGATACCGCGACTGCACGATTTACACATTAAAAACATTGAACTCACTGAATCGCGCACAAAACACAACTCGGCCAAAGTAGATCGCGAGCACGCAATAATCTCTTATTTCCAGCTCGTCGCTCAGTCGGGAAGACTTTTCCCTTAAGACACTTTTCTTTTTCGACTCTGCGACCATGGTTGGATCTTCTGATTCTCTCATCTGACGGTAGTCGCTCAATTGCCAGATGTTTCTCCATACCCCTAAATCATTCTGAGACTTTGCGACTAAAGGCAACATACCTTAGTCTCATAGTCACTTAATCCTTTTCTTCTTTCTGGCGACCTCCCAAAAACCCACTTACTTTATGACAGATGTCACTTTCTCATTGGTTCAGTTGATGTATAACGGGAAACTGAAACATTATTCCTATTTTGGCGACATCCCGACAGAGCCATGCTGTAAACTTCAAACAGTTAGTGACGTAGTCTGAACTGAAATCTCTTAACCACCATCCTATTCTGAGACCACGCGACTGAAGAAAAACTTAACCGTGAACTTTGCCTTGATCCGGCGACAACGCGACATGTAGTAATCGCGAAGTCTGAGAACATTTTCTTAACTGTGAGAAATCTCCTATGATCACCTGACTAACAGTGGGTCCCATCTTTTATAAAGCATATAACATGAAGCTCTTCCGACTACCCGACTGAAAGAAATTGCCAAGTCTCGTAACACTGAAGGAATATTCTAATCCTGAATGAGACTACGCGACACAAGGAAAAAGAAAAGTTGGGAAAGTAAATGGAATATTCTCTGGGGTTAACGCGACGAGGCGACCTAACTTTAAAATAAATGTCTTTAGTGATTGAAAAAGCAACAGTGAAACATAAGACATGACCTAGGGTTTAAAATTCATCGTTTAACACTTGGATACTTAGGGTTTTTCAGGGTTTTTGCAATTTTGGCAAGGCTTAGACATGAAAACCTAAAATTTTACAGAGGGCAAGACAAGGAACGAGGAGAACCAGCAAAAATAGGAAATACAACCAACGGTGGCTCTGATTGCGGATTGGCTAAACTCAGTTTATGAAAAAGAACCACAGAATCTCTGGTTGTAGACCACCTCTAATGGAGAAAAACCCTAAAGCAGAAAGGGAAAAATGTACAGAATTTACAAACAAGGGACGAGGAAAAGAGAATATAATACATACTTTCTTGTGCACCTTGGACCTTTACTCAAAGAAAGGCTTCAAAAAATGCCCATGCACAGGCAACTCAAAAAAATCACCATCCATATTCTTCAATAAGTATGAGTCTTTGCCAAATTTCTCTGCAATAATGAACGGTCCCAGCCACAAAGACTCAAAATTCTTATGCTTGCCTTTATCTTCTGCCCTTGCATTCCATTGAAGGACTAGATCATCAATTTGGAAATTTCTCTCAGTAGCCCTCCTGTCAAATAGATATTTCATTTGCTGTTGCAGCTTCATATTTTCTTTCTGACTATTTCTCCTTATTTCATCCAATTCATTCAGCTGCATAATCCTGTTTTGCATATTATTAGAGACATCTAAGTGTTCTTCTTGTATGTATTAGCAAATGGGCAATAAATTGTTAATAGCTAACCTTTCTTGCAAACCATACACTAATTCAAAAGGTGATTGACCAGTTGCTTTCTTTAGTGTTATTCTATCAGCCCAAAGAGCTAATCTTAATTTTGTGTGCCATGTCCTCTTGTTTTGTTCCAGAGTTCTTTTTAATATTTTCAAAATACTTTTATTGCTAGACTCAGCCTATCCATTGGCCTGTGGATGATATGGGGATGAATATGATATTGTAATCCCATACTGCTCACAGAAACTTGTCATTTCTTCAGATCTGAAACTCATAGCATTGTCCATGAATAATTTACTTGGCACACCAAATCTGGTCAGAATGTTGTCTAATAGAAATTCAGTAACCACCTTACTAGTTGCTTTCCTTGTGGGGATAGCCTCAATCCATTTTTTAAAGTAATCTGTGGCAACCAAAATCCAACTGTGCCCCGCACTAGACTTTTCTTAAAATTTACCAATAAAATCAATGCCCCATACAGCAAAAGGAGCCTCAGTACTCACTGGGTTGAGTAACAGAGCACCTGCAAATTTCAACTTATTTGAGAACCTCTAACATGGTTCACATTTCCTAACATGCATGTAGGTGTCTTTGAACAGAGTAGGCCAATAATATCCTGCCCTCAAAATCTTATGGGCAGTAGTCTTAGTAGAAAAGTGACCTCCATAATGTCCTTCATGCATCTCAATTAGGACTTTCTCAGCTTGATGTTTGTCAAGGCATAGCAATAAAACACCATTCTTATCTTTCCATAATAAATCTCCTTGAATCAACACATTTCTTTGAGCTTGCAACTTCAAACTCCTCTTCTGGTTATCAGATAGATGATCAGGACACTTAGCACTTTTGAGGAAGAACACAATATCAGTATAATATGGTTGCCTCTCTATACTGGTAATGGCTTGATCATGTACCTCTATTTGATTTGATTGCACCAAATCCAGGTTCTCTTCTATCATTAGCTTGGCCAAG
>MU228423.1:603508-617669 GCA_018584345.1 Thuja plicata | reverse complement strand
ATGTATTCTTTTCCATTATCTGATTCTACTAAGGAACTGCAATCTATGGTTTGGTTTTCATATTGATCTAAACATTGCATGAACCTTAGAATATCCTGATCATCTTGGAACACTTGCCAGTTATAGACGTTATCTGGGACAACTGGTCTTGTTTTAACTTTAAGTATTGATACTCCATGTAAGGTCAAATCATCATTTTTCAAAGCAACATTTGCCAGAAAATCAGCCATAATATTTTTTGACCTTTCCAACCAAGTTATATTAAAAGCATCAAACATCTCAAGTTGATCCCAAATAGCATGTTTGTACATTTTTAATCTGTCATTTTTCACAACATATTTGGATCAGACTTGTGCTACCACAAACTCAGAGTCACCATAAACTTTTAAACATTTAATACCATGTCTGATAGCAATTTCAAGTCCTAAAAATAAGGCCTCATACTCTGTAGTATTATTAGCACATTGAAAAGCTAGCAGAAATGAGTACTTAAAAGTTGTACCTGATGGGGATATCAATAATACTCATGTTCCTGATCCTTCTTTAGAGAAAGCACCATCAAAATACATTTTCCATATCCCATCTTCTTGTAAGATTGATTCTTTGCTCAAAAAATCAGCTCCTTGATCTTGGCAACAAAGTTCTTCTTTTTGCACTCTGAAATTCTCCATGTCTATGTCAGTGCAACAGTTAATATGAGTATCCTCATACTTTTCTATCATGTGGGAAGTTTGGCTCTCTCTTGAAACATTGACATTTTCTCCAGCAATATTGAAATTAGCAAATGACAAATCATTTTGTATACTCCCTCCCATTAAGGCGCTCCACTTTCTTGATAATAACATGCCATAATGAGGTGGTATATCAACCACAAGAACATTCATTGTCATCACTACATCAGGGCAAAGTGCCAGTCTGTAGGGCATGGCCTCAATAGTACCAATTACAGGGAATTCCCTGGAATCCATAGCTCTACACCTGCCATGAGGTGTGTCAACTTGTAAGCCCATTGCCTTCATGATCTCAACAGGCATGATTGTATTTGAAGCTCCTGAATCAATCATACAAGTCTTTAAAGCATCAAAGTATAAAAGATACTGAGAGGTCTCAGAGGGACCAAGAAATATCAGTCACTCATAAGGCTCCTATTTCACAAAAGGGTAAAGGAAAAAAAAAGATGAGTGAAAGTAAGAATCAAGATCCTAAGTTTCAAAAGCCTTTAACTGAACAAATGTCCAAGTTGGACATTGATTTAGAAAAATTAAGAGTTGAAAAGGAAACTATGGAAAAGATGTTAGAGAAGGCTCAGATGGAGGCTGCCACTATTGAAATGAAGAAAAAGATAGATTTTTTACAGTCCTCAAAATATGCTTATGTTGGTCCAGAAAATGTTACTTCTTCTAAAACAAGGGCCATTTCTGCTAAGGAGGATGATAGCTTTCAAAGAAAACCATTGCACACTAAAAGGTACAAACAATTTAATTTTGTTGGTATACCTAGATACCCTAATGATTTTCCTAAGGATGTGGGTGATATAGGAGAAAAACTCCCTAAATTTGCAGGTAATAATGTTATATATTGTGAAACACATCTTAGAAAATTCATTGATTTTGTTGATGATCTGAATATCACTCATGAGGATGTATTGATGAAATTGTTTGTTCAGTCCTTAGTTGAAGATGCAAGGGAGTGGTTTAGAATCCTATCTAATGGATCTGTTGTCTCAATGGATGAGTTGATTGAATTGTTTAAAGATCAATATGGAGACAAAACAAATAAGAGCTTTTTATTGAATGAGTTCAATAATATTAAAAATAACTATAATGAGGAAGTTACAGAGTTTAATACCAGATTTCAAAGAGCTATGCACAAATTATTTCAAAAGATAAGGTTAGATGAAGAGATATGTCTAGAAACCTATTTGAACGCTTTTGATTCTAAAATGGGATATTCTCTTAGGGACAAAATTCCTAGAACCCTTACTGATGCCTATAAAATAACAGTCAATATTGAGATGAATAGAAGGGTATCTAGTAAATTAAATAGGAGGGATGATTCAAGGTTTAGTAGGAGTAATTTGAAAGAACCAGAGTACAAAGAGTATAAATCTCCCCATAATAATAGACCCTCTTATAATGCTATCTATAATCCTCAGAATAGGATGCAAAACCATCCTTATGGGACTCAATTCAATGATGGAAAGCCGGTTTCTATACTTAGAAAAGATAAAACAGACAACAGAACTCCAGAACCTCTTCATAAAAACTCTGTTCATTTTTTCAATGATGATACATGGTGTGAAGCATGTGAGGCCCCTCATAACCCTGATTTTTGTATAGTTTCTCTAGACTTGAGAGTAGGTGAAGAACATGGGAATGATGATGGTGAACAGTGTGATCATAGTATGAAAAATACCTATTCATGTTGTGACATAGATTCAGATAATGAACAGGAAAATCATGATTATCATATTTCACAAACAAGGATGGAAAGTCATCATCAACAGATCTTATATGATAGTGAACCTGAGGAAACTGATGATGATATAAGATGCTATTCCCAAGATAAGCAAGATGTTCCACTCATCAGGAAACCTTCAGATGAAGAGAAGGCTAGAATCACTGCAGAATTAGTGAATAAGGCTAGAAGTAATTACCACTTGAGGAACAGAGTGGTAGGTGGTGCTGGTAGCCAACCCTCAGGTGTCTTTATAAAGGAAAATAAAACAGACACTAAATATGTGCAGAAAAGAGCTGGACCTAGTGAAAATGTAAATAAACATAAATTCAATATTTTTACAAAAGCCATAGAGCCAAATGTTGTACAAAAGGAAGAGGTGAAAACACAAGAAGAAATTGTTCCTGTTCAGAAGTTGGAAAAAAAAAAGTTAAAAGAGTCAGTTCTAAGAAAACACAATGAAGAAAATGATGTCATTATTGAAAAATCAAAATTTTTAGATATGAGATACACTCCAGTAGATATGGGTCAATGTTTGTCCCAAATGACAGTTAAGGTTCCATTTCTGGAAATGATGAGGATTAAAGAACATAAGGAAAAAGTAATGTCATTATTAAATAGTGTACCCATAATAAAGGTTCAGAGTCTAGTAGATGTTTCCAAGAAGCCAACTACCAAGGGAAATGAAGTAGAGGTGTTGAAATCTGAAATCCCTCAAATATTCTTGAATGCCACTTCTTCTGCAAAAGTTGTTGACCCATTTTTTATTTCATTGATAATTAATGATAAAATGCTCAAGAATTGTATGATTGATTCAGGAGCATCTAATACACTTATGCCAGTTGAAATCATGAGGGCAATGGGGATACAAGTTGATACACCTTATGGCAGATGCAGAGCCATGGACTCTAGAGAGGTCCCTGTAATTGGTACCATTGATGCTATGCATATAGACTAGCAGTTTGCCCTGATGTAGTGATGACTATGAATGTTCTTGTGGTTGACATACCACCTCATTATGGCATGTTTCTATCAATAAAATGGAGTGCTTCAATGGGAGGTAGCATACAAAATGATTTATCCTATGCAACTTTCAACATTGTTGGAGATAATGTTAAGGTCTTAAGGGAAAGTAGAACTCCCCACATGATAGAAAAATTTGAAGACATTAATGTTAACTGTTGCATTGACATAGACATGGAAAATTTTAGAATGCAAAAAGGTGAATTTTATTGTCAAGATCAAAAGGCTGACCCTTTGAACAAAGAATTAATCATGCAGGAAGATGGAATATGGAAAATTTACTTTGATGGTGCTTTCTCTAAAGAAGGGTTAGGGGCAGGAGTATTATTGATATCTCCATCAGGTACAACCTTCAAGTACTCATTTTTGTTGGCTTTCCAATGTACAAACAATACTGTAGAGTATGAGGCTTTATTCTTAGGATTTGAAATTGCTATCAAACATGGTATAAAATGTTTAAAGGTTTATGGTGATTCTAAGTTAGTGATAGCACAAGTCAGATCCAAATATGTTGTAAAGAATGATAGATTGAAAATGTATAAATATACTATTTGGGATCAACTTGAAATGTTTGATGCCTTTAATATAAGTTGGTTAGAAAGGTCAAAAAATATAATGGCTTATTTTCTAGCAAATTTTTCTTTGAAAAATGATGATTTGACCTTACATGGGGTATCAATACTAGAAGTCAAAACAAGAATAGTTGTTCCAGACAACATATACAACTGGCAAGTGTTCTAGGATGATCAAGATATTTTGAGGTTCATGCAATGTTTAGACCATTATGAGAACCAGAGTATAGATTGTAGCTCCTTACTGGAGCAAGATGATGGAAAAGATTATATCTTTGGAAATGAAGTTGTCCAATTGAGTTCTAATCAGATTCCTAGGGGTCTGGTGGAGCTTGAAGCATTGTTTATAAGTCAGAAAAATGATGCATCAAAGCTAAGAAATGCTAAGATTGAGGATTTAGAAGAGATAAACTTAGGATCTGAAACTAGTCCTCAAATATTTTATATTGGGAAAGGTTTAGATCCTCACATAAGAACAAATCTGATCAAGTTACTGAGAAGATACAAACATGTCTTTGCTTGGTCATATGAGGACTTGAAAGCATATAGAGAAGACCTTTTTCAGCATGAAATCCCATTGAAATCAGATGTAAATCCATTTAGGAAAAAAAAAAGGCCTATTAACCCCTTGTTGGCTCCCAAGATGCAGCAAGAGTTGATGAAACTCAAGGATGCTGGAATAATCTAGCCCTTTACACAATCAACTTGGGTATCAAATTTAGTGCTAGTTAGAAAGAAAAATGGTGACATCAGACTATGTGTAGATTTCAGAAATTTAAATATTGCTTCAATGAAAGATAATTATTCATTGCCTAATATGGAAGAAATGTTGCATAAAGTGACTGGTTGTGAGTTGTTATCCATGATGGATGGTTTCTCAAGTTATAAACAGGTCCTAGTTAAAGAAACAGAGCAGTATAAAACTGCATTTAGTACTCCATCGGGAACTTATGTGTATATTAGAATGCCTTTTGGATTAATAAATGCAGGGGCAGCTTTTCAGAGGGCTATGGATGTTGCTTTCAAAGAATTCATAGATCTATTCATGGTTATTTATCAAGATGACTTAACTGCATATTCCAAAAGGGCTATTAATCATTGTGATCACTTGGGTAAGATTTTTAACAAAGCACTGGAATATGGTGTCTCACTAAATCCCAAGAAGTGTCATTTTGCAGTCAAAGAAGGGAAGTTGTTGGGACATATAGTATCTAGAGAAGGGGTAAGAATAGACCCTGAGAGAGTAGAAGCAATTCAAAAGGTGATTGCTCCAAAGAATTTCAAAGGTGTGCAATCTTTCTTAGGAAAGATAAACTTTGTCTGAAGATTCATAGTAAATTTCACAGAAATTGTGAAACCCATTGTCAAATTATTAAAGAAGGATGCCAAGTTTGTTTGGAATGAAGAAGCCCAGTAGGCATTTGAAAAAATAAAGAAAGTAGTACAAGAAGCCCCAATTTTGAAATCTCCAGATTATACCAAGCCTTTCTCTTTGTTTTCATTTGCATCATTCCATACAATTGCTACTATTCTCCTTCAAAAGGATGAACAAGAATTTGAGCATCCCATAACTTTTTACAGTAAATCCTTACAGGCTGCAGAGCTTAACTATGAAATAATGGAAAAGTAGGCTTATGCATTGGTAAAGGCTATGAAGTCATTCAGGCCCTATTTAGTTTGTGCTAAGGTGCAAGCCTATGTTCCTCATTCAGCAGTAAAGGATATCCTTACACAATCAGAGGTAACTGGTAAGAGGTGTAAGTGGATTACAAGAATTCAAGAATTCAATCCTGAGATCAATATCACCAAGTTAATAAGAGCACAAGGCTTGGCAAAGCTCATGACAGAGGAGAACCTGGATTTAGTATAGTTAAATCAGACAGAAATACATGACCAAGCCATTACTAGTATAGAAAGGCAACCATATTATACTGATATTGTTTTCTGTCAAAAATGTTAAGTGTCCTGATCATTTGTCTGAAAATCAAAAGAGGAGCCTGAAATTGCAAGCTCAAAGGTTTACTCTGATCCAAGGTGACTTGTTTTGGAAAGATAAGAATGGTGTACTATTGTTGTGCTTTGATAGATACCAAGCTGAGAAATTTTTGTCTGAGATGCATGAAGGAGAATGTGGAGGTCACTTTTCTGCTAAGACCACCACCCATAAAATCCCCATAAAATCTTAAGGGTAGGGTATTATTGGCCTACTTTGTTCAAAGATACTTACATACATGTCAGGAAATGTGAACCATGTCAAAAGTTTTCAAATAAACTAAAATTTGCAGGTGCTCTATTGCTGAATCCAGTGAGTACATCAACTCCTTTTGCTATGTGGGGGATTGACTTTATTGGTGAGTTTTAAGAGAAGTCTAGTCCAGGGCATAGTTGGATTTTGGTTGCCATAGATTACTTTACTAAATGGATTGAAGCTATCCCTACAAGGAAAGCAACAAGCAAGGTGGTTACCGAGTTTCTCTTAGAGAATATTTTGACCAGGTTTGGTGTGCCAAGTAAATTAATAATGGACAATGCTATGAGTTTTAGATCAGAAGAAATGACAACTTTCTGTGAAAGGTATGGGACTACAATATCATACTCATCCCCATATCACCCACAGGATAATGGACAAGCTGAGTCTAGCAATAAAAGTATATTGAATATACTGAAAAGGACTCTGGAACAAAATAAGAGAACATGGCACACAAAATTGAAATTATTTCTTTGGGCTGATAGGATAATACTCAAGAAGGCAACTAGTAAGTCTCCTTTTGATTTAATATATGGTCTACAATCAAGATTGCCAATTAACAATATATTACCAGTATGCCAATTCATACAAGAAGAACATTTATATGTCTCTGACAATATGCAAGATAAAATGATGTAGTTGATTGAATTGGATGAAGCAAGGAGAAATAGTCAAAGAGAAAATATGAAATTACAGCAAAAGATGAAGTATCTATTTGATAAAAGGGCTACTGAGAGAAAGTTCTAGGTTGGTGACTTAGTTCTCCAATGGAATGCAAGAGCAGAGGATAAAGGTAAGAACAAGAAATTTGAGTCTTTATGGCTAGGACCTTTTATTGTTTTAGAAAATTTTGGCAAAGACTCATATTTATTAAAGAATATGGAGAAAGAAAGTTTTTAGTTACCCATGCATGGGAAATTTTTGAAACCTTTCTTTAAGTAAAGATCAAAGAAATGCACAAGTGAATATGTATCATATGTAAATCTTTCATTTTTTTTTTGTAAAGTTCTATAAATATTTCCCTTTCTTCTTTAGGTGTTTTGCTCCATTTTTTGAAGAGGTTTGCAACCAGAGATTTTGTGGTCCTTTTCCATAAACTATGTTTAGTCAATCCTCATTAGAGCCACTGTTGGTTGTATTTCCAGTTCTAGTCTGTTTGCCAAAATTTTGTGGTCCTCATACTTGTTTCTTGCCTAAAAATAGAAGTCTCTCAGTTTATTTGTCATTTCCCTGTTGAAATCTTCAGGTTTTCAGGTCAGAATCCATGTAAAAATGCAAAACCTCAAAACCCTAGGTCTTGTTTTATAGGCAAAAATGAGAAAAAATTCTAAGACGTTTATCACTTCTATTTTGGCATTACTTTTTGGAATTCACTTAAGTCATGTGTTTAAAAGCTTGGTCGCCTAGTCGCATAATCCGAATGGCATATTCCTTTTTTCTTTGAGACTTGGTGATTAGCTTGTGTTGGGATCTCTCTCATAGAATTAGAATATTCCTTTAGCTTTAAGAAACTTGGTGGAGCTCTTCATGTTGCGTAGTCACTGAATGAGCAAATAGGTCAGCAGTTTGTGAAAGGGCCCACAGATAAGTCACGGTGTCACGAGAAAAGATCAGCAGTTAGTGGTTCATCATGAGACTTGGTGATTTCTTTATGTTGCATGATCACTAGATTGGTCTACAGTTAAGTGAGTAGTACAAAGTTCATATCACATAGTCTCCAGAAAGAATGGTGGTTAAGTGAAAGTTGTTGAGACTTCGCGACTAACCATATGCAGTTTGAGATGAAACACAGTCGGGTTGTCGCCAGATTGAAATGCTAAGTCATCTTTCCATTTAGCAATGCAAAGATGAGTGATGAATGAGACATGTGTCCAAAAGTGAGTTGACTAATGAGCTTGTCGCATGGTCTCCAAATGGAAAAAGACTATTCAGTGATTAAGAGACTAAGTATAAGGGTCTTTGTTGTCGCGTAGTCTCCAGAGAATTTAAGGGTATGATAAATTACTTAGCAATTTAGTGAGAGCCATCAGATGCAAATACTTAAAGATCCTACGGTGGTCATGAAGTCTCTAAATAAAAGGTCCTGAAGGAAAAGGTACTCGCGACTCAGAGATAAGGCTATGTCGCATAGTCTCCAGATGAAACGAAGGGTAAAGTTCTTGTCGCATTGTCTCTGAAGGATTTGAAACTTAACATTGGTGTTCAGCAATTAGACGACTAAGGGTAGTCATGGGGTCTCATAAAGGAAAGTAAACACTCAGCGACTGGGAGATAACCGTGAAAGATAAAGATGACTGTCAGTCGCAGAGTCTCTGAATAAGAAAAGGCGGCAGTGGCTGACATGACAATATCAATCATTCAACATCCAATGAATAAGCTTGAATATTGATTACTGTGTGGAAAAGGTAGCTGAGATGTATGATAGAAAGCCAATCACATAAAGACATGTTATCTCCTTTGAATTTTATAAGGTTTTTTTGAGGATTCAGATATATGAATTTGATTTCCTATCACACTCATGAAACTACGGCTAGGTTTTCAATTAATTCCACAGCATGTTGAATTGAAAATAGAATTGATGATTTTTCAAATGATGAGCCATGTACTTGAAATAGTTACCATAAAGAGCTGATTCAAAGTTCATTTTAACTTATCTTGCTTACAGAATTTTAGAGTGAAGAAGTGCTAGGTATTCAAAGAAGAGAGAAGAAATTAGAAAGTTGCAGAGTTTTCCATTGATTAAAAGGCTTTGAATTTCTAAGAATTGTGCACAGAGGAGTAAAGTGAGCCTTGGAAAGAGATTTGTTTCAATATTGGTAAAGAAAAGGGGATTCAAACGTAGCAAACATGAGTAGAGCAGTTATTATAGCTTCAACCAGTGGGAGAAGTGAAGAGACAGAGGAAGAGGCAAAGGGAAAAAAAAATTACTTTGATGACTTCCTCAGATTGCTTCCTGGTTCAACTCAGAACAAAAGAGTGAATGCTAATGTGCTTACAGATGAATACTGCAATATCAGGGATGTTGATACTCTGGGAACAATAGGTTTTTCACTCTTTACCTTTTTTTACAAGAATTCTGATAAAGCCATCCCAGTATCAAACCCTTGGACCTGTGGTTTGGCTAGGTTAATTGTTCCTGATATCTACATAGATGTAGATTTCTTCTTAGGCCTCGCCAGTCATTATAATGTCTTGTCTAAGACAATTAAAAGGAATGATGGCACTAACCTTCTCATCCTTAATAGGATTTCATTTATGCAAGCTTTTGGCTTGTATAGCACTATGTCCACCATAATTGACATCACTAAGCAAGAACAAAGGTATAAGTTGAAGCCTGGTTTTGCTAGGGGACTACTACAGAAACACATGCTCAAGGAGATAAAAAACCATTTGTCTCCTATGTCTGAGACAACCCTATATTACTTTAAGGACCTACATTTCTACATCAAATACATTGCCTATTCCTTGTGTAGAGTGCTAGGGATAGATGGGCATGTTGAGAAGATTAATGTCGGGATATTGATGATGGTGTTGGATTTACAGGAGGTGCATTCTAGCACCAACTATGACTATATACAAAATATCATAGACCAGATGCACCAGGGATTCATAGAAACTCAGAAGAAGATGAAAGATCCTAAGGAGAAAGAACCCAATTTCTTTCATTACTCCATCCTCATGCATCTGCTATCAAATTTTAATTTTGTGATCATGGATGTAAATAATTTGACCCCTCAGAGATTTTATCAAGATGGACCTAATCCTATCTAGTTTTGGGTAAAAATTTGGAATTATACATCTAGGGATTTTGATTACTATGCATTCTAGAATTGGATTATTTATCCGATAGTACAGAGCCTAGGCACCAGTAGGACAAGGGTCCCAATTAAGGTTATGCAACTGCTAAGGCCTAGTGAATACTTGGATAAATGGGAGGGAGACCATAATTGGGGATATTTCTTCTTAGAAGAGAACTATACCATAATAAGGGTATATGGATGTATACATCCACCTCATATCTTGCCTTACCATGTGCCAACAAGAGTAGCTACCATGGAATTTATATGGCAATTATTATTAACAGATAATGAGCACTTTGTACCACACAGGAAGGGGACCTTAACCCATAGATAGTTTAGAATTTCAAATTTTACTATTGGCAAAGGTGCTATTGACTCAGTCAGCCAATGGTTGGAAGGTTGCAGGATGGGGCAGCTTCATATAGATACATTGATCCTGAAGGCTTCATGGCAGGAGTTAGAAAATTATATACTCCCACAATCCCCAATACAAATGTCCATTGTGAATGTATTGAAGAGGATGCAACAAGAAATATTCTTGATGAAGATGAGATCAAGACAAGGAGAACAAGGATTCAGGAGTTGCTAAACCTTGACAGACAAATCAGAAGAAATCGGTTAGATTTTGGAGGTTTTTACCCTAATCTGCCATATTTTGACAGAATAAAAGCCATGATTGATAATTATTATGTGCTTAGTGAATAGCTTGAGACTGTTCTTGATAAGAAAGGTTCCCAAGGGCTAGATCATTCAAAATCTGAGTATGATAGTATGAGTGACAGTGACTATGCCCATCCTACTAGATATGTTCAACATCGATAGGATGTTGCTGAGATACCATAGTTGTAGGGAGATGAAGGCCACATTGATGACTTAACAGTGGCTGCACAACCTAATGATATAGAAGAGCCTTCTGCCAAGAGGCAAAAGATGGAAATAGGCTAGCCTTCAGTTGAAAGGCAAGAAAAGAAAAAGGATAAAGCAAGTGCCCTAGTGCCTGGAAATAGGTTATATGACCATAACCTAAGAAAATTGATTAGGCAAGGAAAGAAAAAATAGCCTGATATGGAGGAGAATGTGGAATTGCCTCTTAAGGCTTGTGTTTATGAAAGGATGATACATCAACAATAGTTTTTGAATGATGATAACTTTATCAAGACTGAAGAGTTTAAAGACTTCCTAAGGTGGTACAAGAAAGAGAAAATTAGAGCTCAGTTGACTATTGATGGGGAAGAGACAATAAAAAATGAGGCCTTGGTGGCCCCACAGTCTTATGATCCAGACAGTGAGGACATCTCACCTGAGGAAACTAGAAAACTAGTGTTAGGCAGTGGCATGTTATTGGCTGAGGGTTGGGACTTGGGATCTGCTTTCATAATTGATCAGATAAGAAAGTAGCATGATCTGAAGATGGCTAGTGAGGTACAGATGGGAGATATGATCAAGGGATTTGGATACAGCCCACAATCTCAAGCTTTTGCAATGTTGAGCCTTTACCCAAAGGATCAGAAACCTCAACTGGTAAATATCCAAGAAAACATGGTAGGCAACCAAATGGTGTGGACAAATGTAGAATATAGGGGATTCGGAAATATCCCAAATCATGTCACATTGGGCATACTTAAATGAAGAAAAAACTAAACAGCTGTTTGATAAGTGTAGCACATTGATAGAAGAAACAAGTGGATTGGACAAAGACCAGGAAATGTGCCATATCTAGATACACCAGCAAGATCAGGTGATTAAGAGGTTAATGAAGGAATTAGAGGAGAAGCCTGAGGTGGTGTATGTGCCTACACAACCACAACCTTTGCAAATTGAAGATAAGGAAAAATTAGAAGTGGTTGAAAAGGATGATATAGGAGAAAATAAGAATGAAATTTCCTTGAGTGTATTAAGGGGCATTCTACAACATAGGATTGAAGTCTTGAAGGATAAGATTGATGTTGTCCTTAATGCTTATAATAAATTGTTAGCTTTGCATATAGACGTAATGGGGTATCTTGCTATTTTGAACCCCTATTTTACCAAATGGTCTTCCAGGGTGTAGTTGTTTGAAAAACTTGCTTCTTTGCAAACCCTAAGATCATATTTGCCTGAGATAGTGACAAAGGTGGAAGATGAGATAAACAAGGTTAATGTTTCTCTCTCATTCTTCAAAGGCAAATTGAATCAAATAGAGGTTAAATTGAGCCTTTTTTCTACATATTTTAATAGATTTTCTCCTTCCTTAAGAGGAGAAGATGATCAGGTAAAGGCTTTAGATTCCTGGAGGAACGAGTTTGATAGCAAGATGCCTAATAACGAGGCATTTATTTTGGGATCAGATTTGGATGTTGAGGGATTTAATAAGATATTAGATGAGGCCTTCAAGGCATAAACTGACATTAATAAGTTTCTAATGGATGTTAAGAGCATTACTGATGTTAGATGGGAGAGACAAAAGGCACAAGTACAAAGTACTCAAGAATTCAAGTGGCCAACAGATGATGAAGTGGCAGCATGGGAGCTGATGACTAGGGAAAAGAAGAAGAAGACTGTAATAGAAGAAGAAATTCTAGATGAAGAGTAGAAGGGAACACTTGGTGCCTGACCAATGAGCACAAGGAGGTTAGATATAAATAGAGATGAGTGTAGGTTAGCCTCTAATGGTAGTCACTCAGTCTTAATGTAACCATCAGAAGCTATCCTGAACACTGTCAGACAAAGGCACTAGATTCCAAAAGAGACAAAGGATATCAGATCTACATCCTCTATTTTTTTACTCCCACCACTTCTAAATTCTCTTGTTTTGTCTTTTTCTGTTCTTTTAGGGTTAGGTTCCTTAAACCATCTGAAGCTTGTTGCATCCTAAAATAAAGGATTCCAAGGTGGTTAAGGACCTATATATAGGACCAAAGTTGTAATTGTAAAAGGAGATGAAATATAATTGAAGAAAAACCTTTTGATTTCTGTTTGTGTTTTGAGCTTTTTAAGCCATTATATGTACTGGAAGCAGAATATATGAATAAAAATATAGTGCAATTTTATTCTAAATTGTTGTTGTCTCTTTGCTTATTGTATGCACTCCTTTATGTTCAATTTGTAAGACATGTTAAACATACTGGCTATAAGGTAGCTATTTAATTATTTGCAAGCTTCTTCTAAGGGGAGAATTAAACTTTGTGAGTAGTTTCAGAGAGTACTGTAGTAACTAACGATTTGATACAATATTTGTAGAAGTGACATGATAAGTTTGCAAGGCATTTTATTTGATTTGTATGTAGGTTTTAAGGCATCCTATAGTATTCCTATTCATATATCTCTGTGGATTTACATCTTTTGACTCTATTTCCCAAAGATAGGCATTGGTCTAAAGTTTGTCAAGAGATTCATCATCATGCAAGCATTAAAAACTATTTAAATCAATCACTTTCAGAGTATCTTGGTAAAATCAATTGTGTACTCAAAGGGTCATAGTTGAAGTTTGTTTATTTCTTGAAGAGAAAATCAAATAGGTTATTCCTCCTAAATTCATAAGAGTTGCAAAAGGAAAGAAAATGTATTTCTTAATCATGTTGCTATCTGCTATCATCAAGATATTGATTTGGATTGTCAAGATTATCCTCAAAATAATCATAGTCATCTATATTGTTATATACATGTCCATCTAAAATAGAGCATTCAGCACATAAGTTTCAATCCACTCTAAATATACTGTTAAGACAGTAATCAGTCATAGGTAAAACCTGCCTGAGTCAGTGGATCTCAAAAAAGAAGGAGGTGGTAATAGGTATCCCCAATGCTATCAAGAACCTCATCAATTAGTGTTTTTTCCCTTACTTGATTCATAGTGTCAAAAGGCATTAAGGGGTCATAGATTTTTTTAAGATTTTAAGTATCTTTCAGAGGCTTAGAAAGAAAAAACACTAACAGGTCCCAGTGGTTTTTCCCGTAACAGGGTTTCCACGTTAAAATCCATGTGTTATGTGTGTATGGTTTATTAATTTATTGTTTTACATTTCACATATGCATTTCTAGATTGATTGGTATACTCTGCATATTTACTGAGTATTGGTAAA
>MU228423.1:517743-603458 GCA_018584345.1 Thuja plicata | reverse complement strand
ATTATTTCAAGTATTTCAAAGGCATACATCTTGTAGGGACTTAATAATCTGAGGTGTATTAATTGGTGGATTAAAGTTTAAAGGATAAATTTTTGAGGCCACTGATTCACCCCCCCTCTTAGTTATTGCTAACAATTGGTATCAGAGCTTGTGTTCTTAGAAGGAAGGTTTCAAGACCTAAGTAAAGATCACAAGATGAACAGACAAGATGTGCCCAAGTTGAACAAATACAACTTTGCTTCATGGAAAAGTAGAATAAATCTTCACTTATCAGATATTGGTAATGATATTACTCAATACTTAGATACTGAATATGTGTTTCCTATAGGACCATTGACGGTAGATCAATTGAGAGTACAGCATGAACATAATTGCATGGTTATAAAGCTTTCTGCCTCACTCTCTGATGCTGAATTTGAGGATGTCAAAGATTGCAAAAATGCAAAGACAATGTGGGATAAACTAAAGCTTGTACATGGAGGTGATACAAATGTTCTGAGAGCCAAGGTAGAAAGCCTTAGAGTAAAGTTTGATGATCTTAGAATGAGAGAAGGTGAAAACATCACTCACTACAACACAGGAATAAAAGAAGTAGTCAATTCTATATGAGGCATTGGAGGTACACTTGAAGAGGAGATAGTGATAAGGAAAATCTTAAGAACCTTATTTCTTGTATATACTATTAGAGTCTCTACTATTCAAGAAATTAGAGTAGTAGAAAACAATACAGTCACTCTTGATAGCCTGATTGGTAGACTGATTTCATTTGAGATGAATAATTTTGATAATAGTGTTCTAGCAAGTTTAGAGTCTGCATTCAAGTCTTCTATAAGAATAAGCAAATCTAGTTAGAGACACTCATCTAGAAGAGACTGTGAAAGAGAAAGTGAATAACAAGACCTAGATGAAATTGAAGCACTCATGGAAAGAAGAATGCTAAGAGGCAAAGGTAAATATAAAGGCAAGTTACTACTTGTATGTTTCAATTGTAATGAGATTGGACACTTTGTTGCAAGATGTCCTAAAAAAAGAAAAGATGACAGAAGTGATAACAGATCTTTTGAGAATAAATCTGACAAAGGTGATAACAAAGATTACAGAGGTTACTGATGATTAGAAAGAAGTGATAAATGAGATTACAAGGACAAAGGAAAGAAGGCTAGCTATCTAGCTTCCTGCAAAGATGAAGATACTGACACCGAACTAGATAATGATATCGAGATAGTATTTGTAGCTGTGAAGGATGATTCATATGAAGATGAAAGGCATGAAGAAAATGTACTCATATCTAAGATTAGTAAGAATGATATCTGGATTATAGATAGTGGCTGCACTCACCACATGACCGGTGACAAAGAAAAGTTCAACACTTTTGAATACTATAAAGGTGGTACAGTAAGAATGGGAAATGATTCACCTTGTCAAATTGAAGGTAAAGGAACAGTAATGCTGAATAACCTGATTAAATGTGAAAATGCTTATTTGGTAAAAGGATTGAATTATAATCTATTGAGTGTTTCTCAACTGAATAATTCAGGTCATAGAGTAGCATTTGAGAACAAAAAGGCAAAGATCTTCAATGAATCAGGAAAACTGATTGGTACCAGTGAATAGACCAAAGGTAACTTATTCTATCTGAATGATACTAACCCCACTTGCTTGATGACTAGAAATGAAGACATATGGTTGTGGCACAAAAGTTTGTGCATGTAAATTTTGACAACATGATGAAAATAAGCAGGAAAAGAAGTGTAAGAGGCTTACCGACGATGACAAAGCTAGACAACATCATGCGCAAGAATTGTCAAAAAGGTAAAATGACAAAGTCTAGTTTCAAAAGCAAAACCCATACATCTGATGATACTTTAGAATTAGTCCATATTGATTTATGTGGACCTATGAGGACAAAGAGCTATTACGGAGATAGATATTTTATTCTCTTTGTTGATGATTACTCTAGAATGACAACAGTCATGTTTCTAAAAGAAAAATCTGAAGCATTCAAAATGTTTAAATGGTACAAGGCTATGGTAGAGAAACAAAGTGGTAAGGATCTAAAAATTTTGAGATTAGATAGAGGAGGGGAATTTATATCAGATGAATTCACTAATTTCTTTAATGAGCATGGTATAAAAAGATAGGTTTCTGCACCAAGAACACCACAACAAAATGGGATTGCTGAAAGAAGGAACAGATCAATAATTGATTGTGCAAGAACACTGATGATAGAGAATGACATCACCCAAATCTTCTAGAGGGAAGCTGTTAGCACTGTTGTTTATACACTTAACAAAGTACAATTGAGAAAGGACTCAAAGAAGACTCCTTATGAGCTATGGTATGGTAAAACACCCAATGTAAGTTAATTAAAAATATTTGGAAGTCAATGTAATGTCTTAAAATATTATAGAAATGGAAAGCTTGATGCCAAAAGTGATGAAGGTATTTTTTTGGGGTATTCTACCAAAAGGAAAGCTTTTAAATGTCTAATCAAGGCTTCTAACAAAATAGTTGAAAGTGCAAATGTAAAAATTGATGAATTTGCAGAAAAGAATGAAATGGAAAGCACAAAAGAACCAAACGACTACAACAAGTTTGTATACTGTGAAGGACCCACAACTCTACTCGAGCAACAATGCTTAAATCCAGAACAACAGAATGTTGCAATTGACGGTCAGAATGTTGTTACCGACGGTCAGGATAATGATCAAGATAATGTACAAGGTAATGAAGATCAAGATGATACACAAAGAGTTGTACCTATACTTGCAAGATTTGTAAGAAGGAACCATCCAGAGGAATAGATCATATGAGATAAGAAAGATGGTACAAGAACAAGAAGTAAGTCTTTAAACTCAAGTTGCTTGATTTGTGAGTTTGAACCAAAATCTGTCAATACTGCACTAGATAATGAAGAATGGATAAGCGCTATGAATGATGAGATTGAACAGATTGAGAAGAAAAAGACATGGTCACTTGTGCCAAGACCAGATGACAAGAATGTCATTAGTACAAAATAGATATTCAGGAACAAACTGAACAAGAATGGAGAAGTCACAAGGAACAAAGCAAGACTAGTATGCAAGGGGTATGCACAAGAGGAAGGTATAGACTATCGAGAAACCTTTGCACCCATTGCTAGGCTATAAGGATTTAGAATTCTACATTCTTATACTACATATAAAGGATTCAAAGTATATCAAATGGACATCAAGTCAGCATTCCTAAATGGAATACTTGAAGAAGAGGTATACATTGAGCAACCATAAGGGTTTGTGGATCCAAACAAGAGGAACATGGTATGTAGACTTCACAAATCCTTGTATGGATTGAAACAAGCTCCCAGAGCCTTGTATGAATGACTTCATTCCTATCTAATAAGTATTGGATTCATGAGGACTAGTGAAATCAGTAATCTTTATTTGAAGGAAGATACCAATGCTAACACTTTGATTGCTAAAATATTTGTTGATGACATCATATTTGGAGGAAATGATATGCTATGCAAATCATTCACTGATGAAATGAGAAAATAATTTGAGATGTCTATGTTTGGAGAGATCAAGTTCTTTCTTGGTCTACAGATCATTCAACAAAGTGAAGGTATTTTCATTACACAGTCCAAATACATCAAAGAAGTTATGAAAATATTCAAAATGGAAGATTCCAAACCTGTTGGAATACCGATGGATACTGGATGCAAATTAACAAAGGAAGACAAGACAACAGAGTTAAATTAGACTCTATATAGATCAATGATAGGGAAACTCATCTATGTTGTACACACTATACCATATATTGCACATGCAGTAGGAATTATTTCTAGATTTTTTGCTAACCCCAGGGAATCACATATAACTACTATGAAAATAATTCTAAGATATCTGAAGAATACTGAAGAATTTGGCTTATGGTATAGAAGAGAAGGCAAATTTGAAGTGAAAGTGTTTACCTACACTGATTGGGCTGGAAATCTTGATGACCAAAAGAGAACAACTGGAGGATCATTCTTTATGGGTGACAGACTTGTCACATGGATTAGCAAGAAGCAAGGATGCATTTCTCAGTCTACTACAGAAGAAGAATATGTTTCTACTGCTGCAAACTACTCAAATATTGCATGGATCAAATAGTTGCTGGAAGGTATACATATGAAGATCATAGAACCAGTGATTATTTATTGTGATAACACCAATACAATAAATATTTCCAAGAATCCAGTCATGCATGCAAAGACTAAACACATTGCCATCAAGTATCATTATTTAAGAGAACAAGTTCAAGAAAAAGAGGTCATACTTGAATATGTGAAATCAAAAGAACAATTGGCTAATATCTTCACCAAGCCACTGCCCAAGGATACATTTGAGTACCTAAGAAAAAGACTATGGGTCAAACCCATGTCTACCAGTCAAAAAAAGGATTGAAGACTGCATCATCCATATATTATCAGAATATCATTCATGATTGATGCAAGCAGAAAATGAACTTCAAAGCTACATCTATATACATAAAGGTATATATCAGAATCAAGCACTAGATCATATTGTTATATTGATGATGGATAAGGGAAATTCAAGGAATATATTATGGGTAGACAATATTGTTTGACTGAATGTCAGATGTTTGTAAAATATTTGTTTGGCATTGTTTTCAAAGGGAGAGAATGTATCCATATTATCATCAGAAACTATTCATTATCAGATTACTTCAAATAGGGAGAGATCATATCCATAGGGAGAGGATTTGTATAAAAGTTGCAAATACAAGACAGTGACATCAAGAAGTAGAAAAGTCAAAAGAGAGAAATTGACACAAACAAAGGTCACAACACATAAAAAGAAGAAACAGAGAAAGCTGCAAGAATAAAATCTAAGCTAACACAGAGCTTACCGGTGGTCAGACATTTTTTTTCAGTCATCAAAACATACTGTTTGGTAATTTGATGAATCTCAACAATTGTAGTTCATATTGTATTAGAAATATTGTAGTGTGATAATATAGTGTGTTGCCATCAATGCCAAAGGGAGAGATTGATGACATGTAATTGATTGAATGTTTGATAATGTTAAGTTGAAGATGATGCAAGACATTCAATCAGTTAATGGTTTGTATTGTCAATGATGTCAAATTGATATCATCTGTATGGTCATGTACATAATTCCAAAGAATTTAGAGAATAAATGGAACAATGATTATGCTTTCAGCAATGCATAAAATTCAAGTATTCACTAAGTGACAGACAACACCAACGGAGTGCACACCACTGGTAAAGAAAGAGAGAAAGTCACAGTGATGCCCGATGAGAAGAAGATAGTGTTGCCTGACAAAGCAGAATCATAGGATGCTTGATGAGCTGAAAATAGATTTGCCTGATGAGAAAGATCTAATGATGCCCGATGGATGGAGATTCCAAAGCTAACTGAAGTTGCACCGATGGAACTGGCAGTTGTCACTGGCGACGAACTGCAAAATTGACCGACAAAATAGAGAGATCAGAAAATGAAAAAATATCTAGCTGGTAGAGCTTAAAGATAGACTTAACTAGTTGTTTTATTTTTTTTATTCAACCAAAATTAAATAAATTGATTTATACAATTGGCAAGAAGATAACTACGAGATAAATCAAGAGTTAAAGTTGTAAATCAAATTGGCTAGATTGTTTTTCACACCAAGAATCAAGAATCAAGAATTAAGGAATATCATGTCTATATAAGAGAAGCATAATTCATTTCCACAAGCACTCAAATACACAAGGGAGTGAATTGAAAGAAGATGCTGAAGAGAAACTAGTGAAGGATAAACTTCATACAGTCTTGATCAATCAAGGTAAGGGAGAGCTAAAGAATTCTACAAACACCGACGAACAATGAAGCATAGCATCACAAAGAAGAATGTGTGAAGTACAAAGGAATTGAATTGATACATTGATCAGAGAGGTATTGTACATAAATAGATCTAAATATCTTCAATTCAAAGTTGCATTAGAAATAGGTCGTTGCGTTTCAATTTAACCATTGAAGCATTAAGTCTCTTAACAGAGCAGGACTTAACCATCTTCTATAATTGAGGTATATCCTAACAGATTACCAAAAAGGTTGATTCATGATAGTAGCAGTGGTCTTACCTAAAGCCTATTGAAAGTCTAAGAAGGAGGCTGATTCAGGGATGGTAGTAAGATTAGCATAAGGCCTATTGATAGTCTAAAGGCTAATTCAAGGATGGTAGCGTAGATGCCAAATACTAAGTGAAAACCTATGTATAAAAATCCTCTAACAAGGTCACACTTAATCGTGTGTTTGTAACCTTTAACAGTTGGCTCGTAACAGGGCTCACTTCAGAAGAATGAAAATTTGGGGTACCGGTCCCAGTGGTTTTTCCCTTAACAGGGTTTGCACATTAAAATACATGTGTTATGTGTGTATGGTTTATTACTTTATTGTTTTACATTTCACATATGCATTTCTGGATTGATTGGTATACTCTGCATATTTACTGAGTATTGGTAAATGAGTTTTTCTGCTTATCAGTAATCAAGGAGAGTAAGGATAGACAAGGTAAACCAACAGACAGTAAATTATTTCAAGTATTTCAAAGGCATACATCTTGTAGGGACTTAATAATCTAAGGTGTATTAATTGGTGGATTAAAGTTTAAAGGATAAATTTTTGAGGCCATTGATTCAGCCCCCCCCCCCCCCTCTCAGTTATTACTAACACCTTGTTGTAGTTTTATCTTCTTATTCTTCTGGAGACTTGATCATTATCATGAGTTATATAATTGTATCTTATCTATATTTTAGTTGGAATCTATTTAGAGGATGTGTTATATTGTCATTCAATATTTCATACCCTATGATTTATGCAATGGATGTTGATTCATTATACATACCTTGGGTGTTAGTTGTATATGTGATCTTGTTTTATGAGATGTATATTCTAAATTAGTTGATGTATCTTTTATGTTAGTTCTTTATAGTTGTTCTTCGTAGATTAGTTTTCTTAGGTAATTCTATGTCAAGGAACCCTTGAGATTTATAATCTATTTTTGAGTTGTATTTATGTGTATGTTATGTATTTCATTGTTTTTCTTCCACATTTTTATCATGTTTATTTGTAAACCTTTAAAAAAAATATCCTGTAAACTTAGTTGCATGTTCTACATTTTTCTTCTGGGTTCTCTAGCAAGGTGTTACATCTAGTATCATAGACCTAGTTTCTACACTAGGAACTCAAGTAGTTTTTATACCCATTAGGTGTCTTTTAATTTAAACTTGAAACAAACAACGACATAAAACTCTGTTGTATTGCAAACTATTGTTTTGGTATCATTTATTTTCTTTTGTTGTTATTTGGTTTTTTTAGATGTTTTGTTGCCCTCTGCTGCTTTAGGAATTACACCTGCTAAAAATAGACCTACTTCTAGAGGCCGAGGTAGGGGTCACATTGGTGAACATGGAAGGGGTAGGCTTCATAGCCCTTCTATGAGTGTTAGGTAGGAGAGTGTTCATTAATAGAGTAGGAATGTGAAGAGAGGTGAGCAATAGGTTGACTCTAAGGAGCCTTATACTAGAAAATTATTGTAGGAGATTCTAAGTCATATAGGACCTAAGAAGATTAAGATTGAGAAGGACGTATCTCATCACTCCCAAATTGAGTAGAGAGTTAGAGAGAGAGAGATCCATAAGTCCTAGAAGGAGAGACCCTGCAACCGATCATGATACTCTTGCGGCTAATCAGATGAGAGACCTTCTGAGATCACAACCTCCCCCCTTTAATGGGAAAGGTACTAGTTTAGAGGCAAAGACATGTATCATTGGCTTGGATAGATTCTTTTCTATGAAACCTTTTAGTAGAAATTCTAAAGCTAGATCTGCCATTATGCATCTCACTGATTTTGTGGTTGTTTGGTGGAAGATTGAGGAGGACAAGTTGGGGCTGAGTATGGATATTGTTACATGGGAGTTATTTCTTGAGAACTTCTGAGAACTCTTTCCATCATATCAGTGGAGGTAGTATCGGGAAAATGAATTCCACAACCTGCAATAGATGACTATGACGATCAATTTTTTGAGCTCAAATAGTAAGTGGGTTTTGGCAATGATTATTCTCTTATGGTCTAGTACTTCATTAGGGGACTTAATGATCATATCATTGGAAGAGTTAAGCTCTTTGAGCTTATGACCCTCAAGGAAGTGGTCATTAAGGCTACTCTTGTTTAGACAAACCTAGTTTTGGTCCACTGTGGTCATTTGGGTGTTCAGTCTAGTGGTCCTACTTCTAGTTTTGGAGTTAATCAGTCTCAGGAAGCCAGGAACTCTAGGGGACTTTCTACCTTTTCAAGAGGTAATCAGTCCCAACAGAAGAGAGGATTCATTCCTCCTACTTAGAGTGGTGATTCTTGGATTAGGAACTTCTATGATATTTAGTGAAATAAGAAGAATCAGACTGATCAACCAGTTCACATTTTGTATCATGATGTTAGTAGGGGTAGCTTTCCACAGTCTAGTGCACCTTCAGTTAGAGGAGGTTTTCTTTTCTTTTCTTTTCTTGTGGGCAGTTTGGTCACACTGTAGCCAATTGTCCCCAACATGCAATGTAGTTCTCAAGACAAAGGCCAACAACTTCTGAGCCTATATTTGGGGATGTTGGTAGGTCCTACGGAGTGTATGCAACCATTGATCATTGTCCAAATGTGTATCATGCTTCTATGAGTGGGTCTACAAATAGAGAACCTGCAACTAGTTTTCACATTCCTGTGGTAGGGAACAATCCTCGGTGTTCGAATTAGAGACAAGTGAAGGGACCTATGGGATCTGCAGGCTGATTCCTATATGAATCTGTAGGATGCTTTGTGTTGATAGATTTATATCTCAATTTTTGTTGTATCCTTCCTAGAGTAATCCTAATTTTAGGGGGGGGTGTAATACCCAACCCATAATTTGCTTTTCAATTTTGGTTGCTAAACTCTTTTAGGCCTTTTTAGGTGTGCGTTGGTTATTTCAATTTTATTTGAGGATATTCATGTATTACTTTTTGTTATGATTTGATATTTATGATCCACTGGATAGTTGTGTTATATCTTCCATTTACATTAACTTTATGGTTAATTATATGTTATGACATCATTATGACTAAATTTACTGACAATACTGACACTATATTTGTATACAAATGTATCATTTTTATGTTTAACATTTATGCTTGGTGTGTTTGATATGGTATGGGATAGAGTCGTAGTTACTTGCTTTGGCAAGTTCCACACGATGAACTGATCTCAGCCATTGTTTGTTATATTATATGTATGCATTTGTTCATGTTTGTGACGACAAGCTTGTAGGTACCGAGCAACGTCTTCCCTGAATTAGGAGTAAGCGTTCCCTATCACAATCTCAATGGTAAAAGAGGGGCGATAATATGCATGCCTAAATCCCTACCATAAACCTACATTTTGTCCTAGGAATGGACAAAAATTTGACTGACTATCCTATCTGAATCCATCAAGGTGACGTGGATCTGTGAGCCTATCTGTGTATGCTTATTGTTTATGTTTCATTTTTTTTTTGTTTAGATGGTTTCAGTTTAATTTGTGGTGCTTTTTGGCTTGTTTTTTTTTAATGATTAATTATACTAATTATTAATATTAATAATTACACCTTTAATAAGGTTAAAACATTAATATATTAAATATATGGCTATTTAGTAATTAAATATTAATTAAATGCCTATATTTAATTATTAAGACTTAGTTTAATAATTGAAATTTAATAAATATTAAATCTGAAAGTCATAATTAATTGTGCAAATTAAATTATTAAATATTTCTTTGAGTTGCCTTATTAATTTATTTAATTTAATTAAAACATTTTCTTGCATTTCAAATTATGACTTCGATTTTAATTTACAAAGTAAAGTTGTGGAATTGATTTATGTCAAAATTGAAATTAAAGGGTTTCATTTAATTTATAATTAAAATATAAATCCTAACTAAAATTGCACTTTTCAAAACCTAATTATCCGATTTTCTATAAATCTGAATTGAAAGTCATTTGGAGGCTATTCAATTAGATTGAAGGAGAATTTTGGGAGTTAAAGAATTTTTGTAAAGCTTAGGAGTATTTTGGATTCACTGGTTGCTTTGGGATTGTATCAGATATGTTCATCAATTATTAAGGTAGGATTTTGAGACTTTGATAATTCCAATTGTTAAGATCCCTGTCTTCTATGCATGTGAACTATTGGGATCCTATGTTTGAAACTTCTTTGTTTGATATTGTGTGTTTAAATTGCTTAAAATCTGAGAAATTGGTTATTGGATTAATTTTGTGGTTTTTCCTTCATGTTTGTATATCAGATCTATTTTCTAGGCATAAGGGTTTTCATTAAAATTATCTGGGTTGCTAAAGGGCATTATGGTTTTCAGATCTATGTAAAATACTCTTTTTGTATTTGAAATTTATGTTTGTTCATCAAAATGGTTAGATGGCCTTTATATTTGTAAAGCTCCCTTACCAGTAATTGGAGATTATGCCTTCACTAGGCTTACATCCACCCCAAGGATCCAAATGTGCAAGATAGTAGGAGAATGAGTTTGAATTGCATGCTAGCAATAGTTTAATATAATTAAAAATTTGCATATCATTTTTCCCTATTTTAGAAATTGCATGCTCTTCAAACTATCTACATAATACCCTTCTAGAATTAATTGCATTTCTTTAAAATATATTTATTGTGCTTTTAAATATATTTAGCTTGTCAAATTTGTAATTGTATTTTTATTTTAAAAGTATATTCTACTGGAAAAAAAAAAATTTAAAATATACAGTCAACTTTTCCACCAGTCAATTATTTATTTCAATTTTAAAAAAATTATTAAAAAAAATAATATTGTTTTTTCATTTATTGAAAAAAAAAATTGGATTTAATTTGGACGGGGAGGGGCCCTGCCCACCCCCTATCGTGGAGTTGCCAAGGGCTCCCCATCGACAAAGTCACTTGGTGATGTGGCGACCCATGGTATTCTGTAATGGCAATATTGTTGTGGATGTCATTGGCCACCCATGTAAGCCCCAACGACAATGTCGTAGGGTAGGCCCGCAGGTAGCTGTAAGGATGTGACCCGCGGGGCCTGCCAACAATTTTTTTTTATAAAAATATATAATGTTTTTTAAAAATTTAGTTTATTTTTTTTATTATAATTTGTTTATGTTAATTATTATTATTGTTATTAATAAATATTAATATTTAATAATTTAGTTTATTGGTATTAATATTTGTCAATTAATAATAATAGTTAATCGTAATTTATTAATTAATATTGTTATTAATAAAGTATTAATATTTATTAGTTAAATAGGATATTATGATTATTTTATGGATATATTTTTTGTATCAATCTTTTAATTAATTATTATTTGAGTAATAATGCTATAAAAGGAGGTTTTTAGAGTTGAATGTAAACATATTATTTATATTTGAGGAACACATTTTCATGGTTAGATTTATGAGTACAATTTGTTCTAGGTGTGTGTATATTGTCAATAAGGACTTCAGTAAATAAAATGATTATTTTTAAGCAGCTGGTATTTATTTTGCATATGGATGCCTTGTGTACTTCGTTATGTTTTTTATGTCTATCTAGGAATGAAGTCAACTTTAGGATGTTAACACCAGACGGTTTGGGATTTTACTCTCTATGATGTCTTGTGTGTTTCAGTGTACTTGTGATTTCAATTTTGGTCTCAATATTTCTATCCAACATGGTTGTCTGAACCCATGACTATGTGATCTTTTGAAATTGCTTTATATTGTTATGGTTATTTGAGAACCAGTAGTTCCTGTATGGGCAGGAACCAGTTTTGAGATTTATGTATTACCATCTTGATATCTTGATTCTTATGAGCCTAGGTAGGTTAACTGAGCGTATAGAGAGTAAGTGGCTTGCAATGGGGGCCAGGACTCTAAGTGGCTACTACGGTAACTCATTGGCAAGTAGCTTAACAAGTGATAACATGATACATTAATGGGGATTTATAATGAATTAATAAGATGTTCTAAGTTTCTCACCCATGCCTCTAGTGCTAGTACATGCTAGAATGGGAGTTAGAATCATTGTCTTTATGAAAGGATTACTGAACCACACAGAGTCACTTGGGGGCTAGGGTCTAGGGAGGACTAATAGGATAACTCAAGAGTGTACTTATGTGAGGACACTTCTCTATATACATATTAGGATCCCTATATGTGTTTGGTGACTCTATTAATGTGTTAATTACTTATTGTATTTTAGAGAGCTTATAGGATCTCCTGAGCATACCCTTGTGATATCTTGTATGTCTTTTATTTATCCTTCTTGTTGTATACCCATGTGAGTGGGCCTGAAGTTATCTCCTTAGCATAGTGGGAGTGGACCTTTGGTTCCACAAGGTCAGGTGGTAGTGATTCTTTTACCATTTGATATCTGACGTTATTATTCATGCCTGGATGACCCTTGTTGCAGTTCAATCTTCTTATTCTTCTAGAGACTTGATCATTATCATGAGTTGTATAATTGTGTCTTATCTATATTTTGGTTGGAATCCATTTAGAGGATCTGTTGTATTTTTATTCATTATTGGATACCATCTGACTTGTGTAGTGGGTACTGATTCATTATGCATACCGTGGGTATCAATTTTATATGTGATCTTGTTTTATGAGATGTATATTATGAATTTATTTTATGTATGTTTTATGTTAGTTCTTTATAGTTGTTCTTCATAGATTAGTTTTCTTAAGTAATTCTACATCGAGGAACCCTTGAGATTTGTAATCTATGTTTGAGTTGTATCTATGTATATGTTATTTATTTCATTATTTTTATTCCACGTTGTTATCATTATTGCTTGTAAATATTTTCAAAAAAAAAAATCGTGTAAACTTAGTTGCATGTTCTGCATTTTTCTCCTAGGTTCCCTGGTGGGGTGTTACACCTTTTCATTAGAAGAAGGGACATTACCTAACTTTTCATTCAACTCAATAATTTTCTCTTCAAGCTTGGTATTCAACATAAGCTTCCCTTCATATTCTATGGAGGTTTTGATGAGGCTATTATATGTTTCTACAACTCTTCTCTCTAGATCCTCTGCTTTAGCTCTATGGAGGAAAGACACATGAGTTAAATGATCTATAATCTCTATATTTCTCACATTATGAATATTCCAAATGATCTTTTCATCCTTCCTTTTATCTTTTCTGTCAACAAGCCTTGACTTCTATTTCAAAGGGGCAAGTGACCAGATAGCAAATATTTTTCTCCTTGGGTCAAAACTAGATCCTCTGATAAAATCACCAACCTCAACTTTAGATTTGAATATTGGATCAGTTTGTCTCCTTATTTGATCAATGACTAAAGATGATTGTGTGTCCCACCTAGTCATTAGAAGCATACCACTTCTCTTTACTAGTTCTCTTGCCTATACCATAGTGAGTGCATGCCTAACTAGATCATAATCTTGTAGTGCCAGTACTAATTTCTCTTTATTCTCAATGGTTTCATCTTCTAGCCCCAATTTAATCTTTATTTCATTTCCCTTTAGTTTGAACAAGAAAATTTTGAATTCCTCGGTCTGGATGAAATCATCATCCTACATGAACAAGTTGGAGAGTAACATCCTATCATCTGTCTGAGAAACCAGTGCTAAATTTGACTCCCTAGTCCCTTCACCTTCAAGTGGCTTCTTAGAATCCCCCATTGTTTGTCTTATTTAATGAAAATATGACCCTTTCTTAGTTATTATTTCCTTAGAAACAAATACATCAGGCATCATCTCCATGATCTCATCATACTTTTCAAGAAGAGTCTTCACTCTATCCCAATACCCCAACTCATGGTAGAAACCAAGGAAAGAAGGATCAACCTATTTTAATTACCTTTCCACTCTTTGAATGTCATTCCATCTTCTCCTCTTCTCAATCAGCTCATCAACATAAAATGTATTTATAACAATGTATTCTTCATGTAAATCCTCTTGAATTGGTAAATCAACATTTTCCATCTCCTTTAGATTGTGTCTCATAAATCCCTCGGGATTACATACTCTCATCTTGGCAATGTACAATATGTAATGTCTCAAAAATAACTTAATTGAATCTAAGGCCAATTTCCCTATTGTAAAATCACCTACTACCAATAATGTGGGTAAGAAGGCACCCTTCTTCTTCCTGGGACCTAAGTATTCTTTATCAACTAATGTTAACTGCCAAAGGAATTCAATTATTCCCACCCTGATATGGACATGTTTTGGCAAAATATGACGTGAGGATAACCAAAAACTCCAATAATTGTAAATTTTTCAAATAGAAAAGCATCCCCCCAATTATGCCTAATGGGCCCCTGATTGTTAGCATGCAATGGTATAATCATCCTTCTAAGTTCAAGAGAAATTCTATCCTCTTTTCACCTAACATATCTCTAATGGGATTTACAATCCAGTTTTCAAAATGAAAAAATAAGAAGAGTAAGTAGTACATTCCCATACCCTTATCTAGAGCTCCACTAACATTTCCATGCCCATGTCTTCCTTCATCAGTATCAACTCATCATCCATATGAAACATTGTAGAACAAGATAAGGTGCATCAAAATTGAATAATACTTGAAACTAATTGAAGAAGGGTTTCTCTAAATAATAACCAAGTCATTGTGAATTTTGTTAACAATAAAACTCACATAATCATATTCTTTGTTTACATGAGGGTGTTGAATGTCCATGGCTACCATCATCTGATCTTCTATTATTGATTTTCCTCCTTTTCCTCCCAAAACTTTGCATTGGCCATACACAGTATACTAGAGATAATTGTGGAAGGTGTCTAGATCATAAGGTTCATTAACATTATCTAGAATTGGTATTGTCTTCCTTCCATCCCTTGGCATAAACTTGGGAATCACATTCTTCTTCAGAACACATCTATGCAGGTGATACTGTCTCTTCTCTTCATCCAAGTCTATGTCAACACTCATGGCTCTAGAGATACCAAATGCCTCCATGAAGAGGGTTGTGTCAATTCTTACCAAAGAAGTTTAATCATTTGTCCTTATACATTTGGTAAGTGGGCAATAACCCTTTTCCCTTTCTTTTACTAGGTCAACATCCACAAAATTGTTAGAAATGATCAACTTTTACATATATAGAACCCAAGGGTTACATACTTAGAAATCCTTCACTCTGTTGTTGAAGAAGAATAGGAATATAGAAGAAATAGTGGAACCAAGAGTGTCTAGGTTCTTTCAATTCAAGAACATATATCTCCATGCCATTTCATTGGCTGATAACAAATTTGACATTCCTGGCAGCAATTGAACCCATTCTTCAAAGAATTTGTCCTTCTTCTACTTTCCTGCAACTTCTTATTTGGTAGAGGTACTCAGCTCTTCCATCTTTGTGAAATAACAAACTCACAAACCAGATAGAAAAGATTAACTAATAAAATTATTTCTAAGCAACACAATGAATTGTTCTCAGGTGCTCCTACTATCACATAGAAAAAAATAACCCAAGATTTGATATGCAAATGATAGCTAGGGATTCTACTTTAAAGCTCTTCTTTTTTAGTGCTAACCATCCACCCATCAACTCGAGATTAACTTTATGCATGCCAAATACTGAGATTAGCCATGGAGGAAATGGTCCTGTCATCAAGCCACAAATTCATAACCCTTTAAAATGATTTTAAAATATGCCAGTACAACTATACATTCTCCATCATGTCACAAAATTCATTGGTCTAGACCCCACTCATTATTTTTTAACTCAAGTCAACTGTCAAAGAAATCTACATGGCATCCAACACTGCTTCGCCTCATAAAAAACATGACTTAGAGTGTATCTTGCGACCTTTCACCAAGCCATAATGGTCATTTCACATGATCGTGACCTTCAAAAGAAACCACATCATAAATCTGCAACCTTGCGCCAATGGTCATCTTCAACATCTTTGTAGGATCGCAACCAAGATATGTTTAGGAAAACGTAACCTACGACCTTACGCTAACCATTTATCACCATGCCAAAGATACATGGAAACATCCTACACCACCACAACCAAATGATAGAACCTTTAAAACCTCATTGATGGTGTGAAAAAGATTTTCTTCCTTTGAAACTCCATGCTATAGATTTCACAATCTCGGATCATCACTGTAAAATTTAGTCTTTATAAAACTTTTTTGATCGTGCGGTGCCTGCATAAAATTTGAGTTAACTTTGAAAACTTAGGAAAAGTGGCATCTTTGCACTTGTTCGCACCTCAAACTTAAACTTTAAAGATACTTGTGAACTTGTGACAAACAAAAAGATAATTGCTAGAGACACCATCACATCATCGCATTTGTTTACACTTAACCATTATTAGCAATGACGTTTTGACAAATTCAACTTAACCACCACACTAACCTCAACATAGGGTCACAAAATAAAATGTTTACTTGACTTTCAACCCGCAAGCTTGCGTGAAGACTCACCTTAACTTCTAGTGCAACATCACAACTACTTGATGTAACTAATAAAACCTCTAACAAACCTATGTTACAAAGGATTTAACCACTTCGCAAGATCACAACCCTTAAACATTAAATTTTCTTAACCTTGCAACCTTGCGCTCGGATTTTTAACTAGATAGGGTCAAAATTTCCATGTTTTCCCTTTTCTTCCAATATGGCATTCAACATGAGGACCATATCATCCACTGAAAACTTTTTGATAGTGGTTTTTTTTTCATATAAATATTTGATCTGCAGTTTTAATGTTGTATTTATTATATGTGCTTCTCCTCTTGTTTCATCTAGCTGCATTATAATATTTATTCTCATCCTCATTTATCATTTAAGTCCTCATCATAAGCCTATAAAAACTTATACATTTGCATTAAGTTATTTTGTGGAAATCTAGCTTCAATGCCATATATAAGGTCAAAAGGTGCACATCCAATTGCTTTTTTCATAGTTACTCTGTCGTCCCATAATGCAAATCTTAGCTTTGAATCCCAAGCCTTCTTATTTTCTTCCAGGACTCTTTTGATGATTTTAGTCAAGCTTTTATTGCTTGATTCATCTTGGCCATTTCCCTATGGGTGGTATAGAGAAGAATAAGATATCTAAATCCCATAATTATGATAAAATGCATCAAATTCATTAGACCTGAAACTCATAGCATTATCAACTACTATTTTCTTAGGGCATCCAAATCTTATATTAATATTCTCCAAAATAAAGTCTACCACCACTTTTCTTGTAGCTCTTTTAGTAGGAATAACCTCTGCCCACTTGGTAAAATAATTAGTAGCCACCAAAATCCATGAGTGGCCACCACTTGAATTTCCTACAATCTATCCAATAAAATCTAAACCCCACTGCTAAAATGGTGCTTGAACATTTATAGGCTTAAGAGGTAAGTTACCAGGAAATTTCAACTTACTTGAAAACCTTTGGCATGCATCACAATTTCTTACCATTTGACGTGCATCTTTGAAAATGGTTGGCCACCAGAAAAAATACCTCAACACCTTATGAGTAGTTATTTTAGACATGTAATGACCACCATACACTCCACTATGCATTTCTTCTAGAAGCTTATTTTCTTGTTTCTGTTTGACACATTTAAGAAACACACCTTCATTTATTTTCCACAAGAGTTCTCACTAACTGTGGCATATTTGATGGCATATAATTTCATGGTTCATTTCTTGTTATCATCCATATCAGAGGGGAAAATAATTCTTTGTAGGTATACAATAATATCTTTGTACCATTCACACTGGGGAACATCACATATGAATGGCCTTTGATATTCTTCTAAAATATTAGCATGGTTAGCATCAAGATTTTCTTCAGTCATTAGTTTTGATAACCCCTGGCTTATTACCAACTTGGTAAATTGAACATCGATGTTAAATTATTGGATCTTTTTTATCCACCAACAACTCCTCCCAAAGACCTGTTATTGAGTGAAGACGTCTTTAACAACTACACTTGGTACATAAGCAACAACAGTTGCTCCAATTAAATAACACTTGAAATCTTTAACAACTTTCACCAATGCATATGCTTGTTTTTTATTAGTCTCATACTTTAACTCTACAGCTTGCAGGGATTTACTAAAGAAAGCTTTGGGTTGTTCAAATCCCTCTGAATTCTTTGGAAAGAGAACTGTAACAACAATGTGGAAAGATGCAAATGAGAATATTTGTATAGGATTTTTATAATCAGGAGTCCTCAAAACAAGAGCACCCTTGCTGGCTTTCTTAATATCCTAAAAAGCCTTGTAAGGCTCACCATCCCATTCAACCTTGGCTCCATTTTCAATCATCTTTGAAATAGGTTTACTAATTTCAACAAAATTAGTAACAAATCTCCTTAAAAAATTTACTTGGCCAAAGAACGACTGTATTCCCTTCACATTTTGGGGATGTGCCACTTTATCTATCGCAGCCATCATCTCTGGATCAATCCTTCAGTCACCCCAAACACACATTTTCTTGGATTCAAAGAAATTCCATAATCTAGTGCTTTGAAAAATATTTTTTTATAAATGCCCAGAATGTTGGCTTTCCACCTTTGTATATGATGTCAAAACATCCTGGTAGACTCCTAATAATTTATCAATAAAATATGCAAAGGAAACATCCATGGCTCTTTGGAATGTATCCCTACATTTTTTAATCCAAATGGCATCCTAACATAGACATAGGTTCCCCATGGTGTTGTGAATGTAGTCTTTTACTACTCTGATTCTCTAACCACTATCTGGTTATATCCAGAGAACCCATCCATCATAGACATAAGCTCACACCCAATCAATTTTTTCTACATTACTTCCATGTTAGGCAAACCATAATTATCTTTTAATGAAGACATATCTAGATTTCTAAAATCTACACATAGTCTTATGTCTCCATTTTTATTTCTCAGAGGCATAAGGTTGGAAACCCATGAAGAGTGTTTGATGGGCTTGATGATACCAGCATCCCTCATTTCCATCAGTTCTTCTTGCATTTTGGGAGAAAGAGTGACATTAATGGACCTTTACTTTTTCTTGAATGGCTTATCACCACCATTTAAGGGGATCACATGTTGGAATAAATCTTCTCTATAATATTTTAAGTCATCATATGAGAAAGAAAACACATGCATATATTTTATCAAAAGATCTATTAGTGATTTCCTTACCTTTGGGGGTAATTCTTAGCAATGTATAAATTTTTTGGAGCCTCCGTTGTTCCAAGGTTTATTTCCTCCAAGTCCTCGGAATTATGTACAATCTTCATACTCATTGTTTTGTCTTTTTTATCAAAATCCCTTTCTAGAATTACCAATCCATTGGGAGCCTTATTTTTATTTAATTGTAATGCATCCTTCCCAAACACTGTATGCTTCCCGTGTCAACTTTCCACATATGTACTAAAATCAATCTCTTGATTCCAATATTCACCCTCATAGTTCAAGAAACTTATAATGTCAATGTCATCATCAAATACTTTCCAATTCTCAATATTGTACAAGACTGATGGCCTAGTTTGTACTTCAACCTTTTAAATTCCTGCAAATGTGACATCATCTCCCTTGAGAGAAATATTTTCTAGGAGACCTTCCATTTTATTGTGGCTCCTATCCATCGAGTCAATCCAAAAAGAATTAAAATTTTCAATCTCATCCCAAACAACATTCCTATATTGTTTTAATCTCTTATTCTTGGAAGCATATTTGGATCTCACTTGGGATATGACCAATTCTGAATCTCCAATAATACTAAGATTCTTAATTCCATATTTAGAAACTAATCTCATCCAAATAAATAAGGATTCATACTCTGAAACATTATTTTTACAAGAAAATAACAAAGTAAATGAAAACTTGAAAGTCTTACCACTTGGAGAAATTAGTAGGACACCTGCACTTGAACCTTCCCTTGAACTAGAACCATCAAATTACATAATCCAAAGACTATTATCATCAGATAAATTCTCCTTATTCTTGGTTAAGGTTACATGCACCTTCTTCTCATCTCTTATCAGATCTTAAACTATGAATGTGTCCATATCAGTGTCAAGGAAACAAGTTATATCCTCATCTTTACCGATTTCAATCATGTGTGACCCTTGACTCATGGTTGACCTTTGCATTTTCACCATCAATATTAAATTTTGCAAAAGAAAGATCACATTGAAAAATACCTCTAATAGATGCACTCCATTTTCTAGATAACAACATTCCATAATGAGGAGGAATATCTACAACTATAACACTCATGCTTAGAATCTTACCAGGGTATGTAGCCAATTTAATGGTAGCGCCTTAATAGTAACAATGATATACACTTCTCTTGAATCCATGACTTGATATCTCCCATGAGGAGTGTCAATTTTTAACCCCATAAACTCCATAATTTTTATTGGAATTACTGTGTATGATGCCCCTGATTCTATCATGCATTTGTTTAGCCTATTTCCATTAATGATCACTATTAAAAAGAAAGGGTCCACACTACCTAGAAAACATTCACAGACTGATCTAAATACATCTGAGGAATTTGAGAAACTAATACCTCTAGATCTTTTTCTTGTTTTTCCTTCTTACTTTCCCCATCCCTTTCTATCTTATTCTCATCTAATTGTTCCATTTTAATTGAGGATGAACCCCTAAACCATGCTAGAGTTTTTTCTTTATGTTCCTCTATCCTCATCATTTCAAGAAAAGGTACCTTAACTATAATTTGGGAAAGTGGTTGCAGCATATCTATAGGAGCATACTCAGGGAAAAAATTTATTTACCTAGAGTATCTTCAACTTGATTTGTTTGGCTACGTTCATTCTTCATTTTATACATATTATCCTCTTGAATAGGAGTAGCAGAATTTTCCATGTCCTTTATTTTAATTTTGATGCAAAATTTGCATCAATAGGTTTAATGGCCTCACCTTTCTTAGAAAAAAACATGGTTTTAACTTCTTTGATCTTGACATCATCTTTATCCTTCTTTGGTAGTTCCTTTGTTTTACCCTTTTTCTCTTTAATGAACATACTAGCAGGCTTACCATCATCACCTCCAACAATTCTATTTCTCAAATGGTAATTACCCCTTTTTTGGGAAACCATGTATTTTGTAATTTCTACTATTTCTTGATCAAAAGGTTTTCTCAGTGAAAAGGGGGGAGAACCATGTGCAAAATTGTGCTTCTTATTATCAATTTCTTTATCAGTTTGAGAGGAATGTTGTTTCTCATATTCATCTTTCCTTCTCCTTGATTCCATGACATCTTGATCTTCAACTTATTCACTAGAATCAGGTTCATCTCATAAATACGATGATTTCATGAGACAATCTGCCTCATCATAAGTTTTACCACTCCCCTCTTCATGTTCTTCACTAGCATACATGCTTTGTGCAACAACACAATAGTTAGGACTGTGAGGTTAATTTAATGTCATACACCAAGGAGAAAATTCATTCACATTTATGGTATTCTTCTGTAAAGGATAAGGGGTGACTAAATCTAATTTCTCCTTTTGTGATATCTGCACATGCTTTCTATCTTTCCATTGGCTATTGTAAGGATAATTCTGCAATCTAGGCTTCCTACTAAATTATTATATGAAGGCTTATCACCACTAGAATCCATGTCATTCATATTTCCACTAATTTTTAGGTCCTTCACTACATTTAGAACCTTATCTAATCTATCATCCTCTTTGGGCTTAACTTTAGAGGATTTATCACAATCTTTCTTGATAGATCTAGAAAATTTAGGATCATCTCTTCTCCCCAATTTTTTAGATACCCTTCTATTTCTTTCAATATTTAGAGCTAACTTAAATGCTTCCCTAACAATTATAGGCTCTTTATCTCTAAGGAAGTAACTTATATTTGCATAATAAGAATTTAAATAAATTTCTAGGAAAACCTTCTCATCCAGCCTCATGACTTGGAACAATTTTTGCATAGCTTTTCAGAATCTTATGTTGAATTCAATGACTTCTTCATTCTGATTTTTCTTTATATTATTAAACTCATTCAACATAAAACCTTCATTATTCTTATCACCACATTGCTCCCTGAATTATTTTTCAAAATCATCACATGTATCTATCCAATCATCAGGCAAGCCTGTAAACCAATCCCTAGCATCCTAACCTAAAGAATGAACAAACAACTTCAATTCTACATCTCCATGCTCAAACTCATAATTATAGAACATATCACTAAAAAAATTAAATGTTCCTCACAAGTAATAACATTGTTTCCATAAAAATTTATCAATTTGTTCCTTATCTCATTTGAAATAGGATGAGGATAATCGAGAATGCCAATAAAATACAGTTCTATGTACCTTTCAATGTTGATCGGTCTCCTTTGGAATTGGCTAGTAGCATCTTGGCCACTATTACTAGATCCTATATTTTGGCCAATTATAGGAATCTATGAAATGATAGGTAGTGGGACATTAACTCCTTGAAAAATAGAATTCATAGGTGCAATAGTGGTACCAGTAGAGGCATAGTAGATTGTTTCAAGAACATAATCTTCATTTTTATTTGTAATGAGGATGCTTAGATCTATGCCTTCTGCAATTATTTTACAAGAATTTCTCTCTCTCTCTCTCTCTCTCCAGCCTAATGTCAAACTGAGACATAATTCCACCTATAGGACCCCTATTAATAGGCTCATTTATGGCTATATCAGTAACTTTCTTATTTCCTTTATCCTTTTCACCCTCATTATTTTGAGGTACTGGTTTATTTTGAGGGAAAGAAGTGTTCTTAGGATTTCATATATTGTGAGTCTAGAAAACAATTGGACTCTCAACATCTTTCTTGGGTTCTTCAAAATTTATGGCTTTCAGGTCATCCAATTGTTTCTAAAGTCTAATTTTTTTTATCCAGGCATCTCTAACTTCCTTTTCCCTTTCTCTATTCTTCCTATCTCTCAAGAAAAGATGCTCATGCATTTGCCTCTTCAAGATATTAAGATCCTCAAAAACTTCATCAGAATCAAGAAAAGTACTTTCTAACTTTGAGGAGGTAGTTGGGTTTAATGTTTCTTCTTCATTTTGAGCATACAGGTGCCTAAAAGGAGAAAAGATATAAATAAGAAATGTATCATCGTATCTTCTATTTATAAAATCCCTACTCTTGCTTCTTGATCTTCTATTATTATTATTATTATAAATAGTATGAGTTACTTCCTTTGTATGTTGGGGTTCCTCCTCTTGATCAATATGAGATGAAAAGAAGCTCTCATGTACTCCAAACTCTATAGACTCATAATCCTTATGGAAAGTTTCACTATTATCAATAATACTATTGTAAAACTTTCCTCTACTTGCACTTCCAATTTTTGGTCTCCATGTTGGGGGAACACTGCTTGTTCCTTTATTTATCCATGGGCATCTACTCCTTGAAGTAATTTGAAGCTCACCCTCTATTTTTTCATCAGGGTGTTCCTTTTCCCAGGATCTTGTGATTTTCTTATTCATCTTGTATCTTTGAAAATACAAATTTTTACCCAGCACTAATTCAGAGACTTGAGTCGCAAACCAATGTAAATTGAAAATTATTTTTAAGAAAAATTGCAAGAAAACTCTTACAATATCACTTCCTACAAGACAAACTTGACTCCACACAAGATATCAACCTTGGATGACAAAAAATTATCTTAGACACAAAACAATATCCTCCAACCCCAAACTATGAAAATACAATATTAACTCTGTGCAATCTGATGGACAAACTAACTTGATTAAAATTAACAAGGCATTGAGAAAGCTCAACTAATAACCTTGTCAATTACAAAATTACTACACAAATCCCCAGCAGAGTTACCATTTTGTTGGTGGATCAAATGAGCTAACTCAAATGGGTTAATTGATCTAAATAGTAAAACACTATAGATTCTTGGACAAATTAAACAAGACTTTTGCATCTCCATCCCCAGTGGTTTCACCATTTTATTAGTTCCCAAAAAAAATTTATGCTTCAAAAGCTACCAATACACTCAATTCAAATTCTAAAGAGTTTCTAACTCCAATGATCAGACCTACATGAATGACTAGACCAAATAACAGAGATTAGAACCCCCCCCTTACACTTTAAGCTCTACAAGACCAAGGCAAATACACCTAAATTTAGTATAATGCTACCATCTTTAAACACCCCCTAAATTTAATAAACATATTCTCTCATAAGATGGCTCAACATTCACAATAAAATATTAAGTAAGAGCTAATTACTTATTGATTCTCAATTGTTATCGAGCTTGATATATACATACCAAAGACAAACTGAAAAATAATTTTTTTTTTTTTTATCAAAGATGGAATAACCAAACACCTTTAACCAACAAGATAACAATTCATAGCATATTTAGATTAGTGCCTTATCCATTGGGTAATACTCTATGTTTACAACCTCTTGTATGAATTCCATAAAATTGTGACTAATTCAAGACTTAGATTATTATTACATTACAATAACATCCAATCACGTAATCTAGAATTAACCTTCTTATAACAATCCTTATGCCAACCTTATTAACTCATGAAATAATTTTCAGCATTTTAATTGATCCTTGATGAAATCTTATAATTAAACCATACACATATAAACAATATGCAGTGAATTGAATAAGTACTTTGAATTATTGAATTCAAAACTCATAAAACCAATACAGAGGAGAGCACCAAATCTGAATTATATTTCATTAACTTCAAAATCATTGTCTTCATACATTGATTTTATCACTAAAATAATACTCAACAAGACTAAAAATACAATACTAAAACATCTACTTTCTCTATATACTGAACTATAGAATATTCAATACATCTATTAAACCTGACTGAGATTGAAATGACTATTGAATTTAAGAAAAAAATTCTTAGCCCTTCCTAAGTGATCTTGGAAATCCTTTTATAGAATAAGGATTGCAACAAGCTACAAATCACTTAGGGAAAAATATTGATTTCTTAACAATAAAAACATGGGAAAACACATAAAGTCTTCAAATTATGGAACACGAGAAAGTGGCATCAACAAATTGACATATGACAATTTTGTCTAGAGATAAATCATATACAATTTCTTTGGATCATGTAGGCTACCCACATCTTTTGAAGGAAAATTTAGGGTACCTATTAAGATAATATTCCTCCTTGTAAACATGCTCAAGTGCATTATCATTAACTATCCACAAAAAGACAAAATTAGTGAGATTCAACTATTCAAACAACTTTCCTTTTATTCATCTCCATCTCCCACCTGGTGAACTCCCTATCTAATAGCCACTCAAAGGATTTAACAGTCTCTATCTATCCAATGAGCATCAGTTATAACCCATGCATCTGTAATAAATTTTACAAGATCCACCTGAACTCTAAAAATATTATTAACACATCATTGAAACCAGGTGTATCAATATCTCTTGTTAGATTTAACAATGTTTCGATGTTGTAAACAATCAAACAAAAATCCTCTGCCTATGTATGGATGTCCTTCATGTTTCCCTCCTTATCATAAATGTTAGGAATATAAGCATTATATGACTCAAATAATAGTTGTATTTTTCTCTATTTTATCTGATCTTTACCCTTAAAAAATGTAACCAATGTGCTAAGTGTGTCGACCACATCTGATGTTTTTGCAATCTTATCAGGTAAATCAGGCCTGTAAATCAAAATGGCTACAATATTTTCCATTGATAAACTCCTACCTGGCCATAAGGTGAAAATAGTGTCCAAGACGGTCATTTCTTCTACACACTTCCCCTCAGCAACTGGCAATTCTATGTGGGAGCTATGAACAACATTCAAGAAATTCTTCAAAATATCAATCCTATGTTGAAGAATTTCTAATAATACTTTGACTCCCAAAGTATTCTTTTCTTTCTCTAGCTTTTCTATCCTATCAACATAGTCATTTATCTTCTCATAATTTATAGCAGGAAAAACAACATTCAAATCAGAAGGAATGAACTCACCAATAGTCTCCAGTGTAGCATCCACCTTTCATAAGGAGAAGGCACGTTAGCTAACCTTTTCACTCAACTTAGCAATTTTATCTTCAAAATTAGTATTCAACATAAGCTCCCCTTCATATTCTTGTCAAGATTATGATGAGACTTTTATATGTTTCTATAGCTCTTCTCTCCAGATCCTTTTATTTATCTCTATTTAGGACAGACACATTGGTTAAAAGATCCACAATCTCTACATTGCTCACATTTTGAATGTTCTGAATGAGCTTGTCACCCTACCTTTTATCTTGTATGTCAACAAGCCTTGGCTTCTGTGAGGTAGGGGCAAGTGACCAGATAGACAATTTTTTTCTTCTTGGGTCAAAACTAGATCCTCTAATAAAATCACTAACCTCAATTTTAGATTTGAAGATTAGATCTGTTAGGATTAAGTAATACTGAGAGGTGGGTGAATAAGTATTATAACACTTTATAATTAAACTTATAAATTTCTAACTTAACCAAATAATCACTTAAATGAAAAGAACATAAATACCAAATACACAACTCATAAATACCATGATTTGTTTATGATGAAACCCAGGCCAAGGGAAAACCCTGGTGGGGATAATACCCACAAATATGCACTAAAATTATTGTTTCCCTAGTAGGAGACCTATCTCTATTAGGAGATGAGTATTACATTAGTACATTTCCTTGCTAAAGGAATAAAAAACCCTGTTAGGGGTAATCACTAAGAACACTTCTCTTATAATAAGAAATCTATCTCTGTTACAATGCTTTATCAGAAATGAACCTATACAAGCATCTTCTATGCTTAAGTAGTTCCAGTTGTAGCTTGCATCACCTTCTATTAGATTATAAAATCACAATGCATCCATCCATTTGGTCATTCACCTTCATACTTTGCTTCTCAAAATCTCTCCATATATATAATTTATCTCATACTCAGTCGGCTCCCAAATACATCACAAAACGTGATCAACACTTATACAAAACTCAAATACAATGTTGGAAATCATACATTATAGAATTTAGGGTAATACCCAATCTAAATCCAACTTAGCACATATGGATTCCATGTTACACTCCCTCAATCATCATGATTTTTCAACTGCTTTATCTCGTTGCTACACTATGTTGACATGACTTCAATCATCAGTAACTTTTATCTCAGAGATCCAAAACTCAAGCGACCTTAAGTGAAGGTCTACCACATCCCAAAATAACATCCTCTAAGGTTGCATGACTTAATTCATTACCTGCATTTCTTTCTGTCAAAAATTGTACTCCTACTCCCAGTAAATTGCTTCTGGGTGATCCCACAAAATTGTGTCCCACTTTTTGGGCAACTTTGACACTAAAATGAACATTCTGAAAAAAAACTTCGCTTTCAAACATCAATTGTCATTAAAACATTAAGAATTTGAAGATGATGCAAACTAGAAACTTTTATCATTTTGTTTCTAGGTTATAAATATATATATTTTTTAAATGGAATTTATTTGTATCCATTTTTCCTTCTTCAAAAATTATTTTTGTGAAAAATCAAGATTTTTCAGGAGTGACACTCACTTTGATCAACATAACATTTTTAATAAAACTGATAAGAACATAATTATTTTGAATTTAGGTTTGATTCAATTTGGTTGAATATTTAATAGTTTATTGAGTTATGAAGTGACATTAATTATAATTTGGACATAGGTTCACTTTGATTTCTCTAACTCTATATCTATATATCGAAATTAATTTATTCTTTTTTTGATAGAAAGCTAACATAAAAACCTATTTCCTACATATTTTTCATTATTTTTTCCCCTAATTTACATTTTTTCCAGAAGCGTCGAACAGAGAAGTCGCTAAATGGTCAGACAACCTATGTTTAGTAAAACTTAAAAAGAAAAGTCTTAATAAACTCAATATATATAACTCATAATAATTGGAAAGCTTTCTCAGAGTACTATCATCCTATATTTGGGTTTTTCAAATGAATTTATTTTATCCAACAAAAATTTAATGTCAAAGTGATTTTTTGTCAGCATTTTGATGGGTTCAAAGGAGAATCAATTATAGGTGTGAGTGAGGAGTAGAGGGATTATACCAAAGGGATTTTGATCCAAGAGGCTTTTATCTATCCATTTTGAATTTACTCCTTCAAATGGGACCTCTCAAGGCTTAAATCAACATATTTTCTTAAAAATGTGCAATTTAAACAAAAATCAGGATGTTCAAAAAAGTGGGACACACTATTGTGAGACCACCCTTCTAGGACTTAGTCATTTTACAAAACCTTAACATGAAAACTATGTTCCTCCCCAAGAGACTATACATAGCTGTAGTCTTTCCATAAATGAAAACCCCTATACACTCCTGAATGATCCACTTCAAAATAGGATTGGGTTGTCTCCTTATTTGATCAATGAGAGAAGATGATTGCATGTCACACCCAGGCATTAGAAGCATATCACTTCTATTTACTAGTTCTCTTTCTAGTACCATAGTGAGTGCATGACTATCTAGATCATACTCTTATAGTGCCAATACAAATTTCTCTTTATTAATCTTCAGCTCATTTTCCTTTAGTGTGAATAAGAAACTTTTGAATTCCTTGGTCTGCATGAAATCATCATCCTGTAAGAACAAGTTGGAGAGAAACATCCTATCATCTATCTGAGAAACTAGTACTACATTTGACTCCCTAGTCCCTTCACCTTCAGGTGGCTTCTAAGAATCCCTTAGTGTTTGTCTTATTTCATGGAAATATGGTCCTTTCTCAGTAATTATTTCTTTAGCAATATCTTTCATCACTCTAGGAGCATGTCCAATATTCTCTCTTTTGATTTCTAGCCTTTTTGAAGACTCAAGCTCATCACCTTCTTCTACTTCCACAAAATATTCCTTTCTAAAATGCACATCTTCATTTGATGATTCCACATATCTAGGGTTAACCCTAGCCTCTGCTCCAACAAACACATCAAGCATCTTCTCTATGATCTCATCATACTGTTCAACCAGAGTCTTCAGTCTGTCCCAATACCTCTCTAAATTCCCTTTCCACTCTTTGAATGTCATCCCATCTTCTCCTCTTCTCAATCAACTCATCAACAAAAATTGTATTTATGATGATATCTTCTTCAAGAAAATCTTCATGAATTTGAAAAGCAACATTTTCCATATCCTTCAAATTGTGTCTCATAAATCCCTCGAGATCACATACTCTCAGCTTGGCAGTGTACAATTTGTAGTGTCTCAAAAATTCATTTATTGAATCTAAGGTCAATTTCCCTATTGCAAAATCACCTACTACCCACAATATAGGTAAGAAGGTACCCTTCTTCTTCTTGAGACCTAAGTATACTTTATCAACTAATCTTAACTTCCATATGTATTCAATTATTCCCACCCTGATATGGACATGTTTTGGAAAAATATGAGGTGGATGAGGACAACAAAAAACTCTAATAATTGTAAATTTTTCAAACAAAAAAGTATCCCCCCAATTATGCCTAACGGGCCCCTAGCTGTTAGCATGCAAGGTCTAATCACCCATCTAATTTCAAGAGGAATTCTATCCTCTTTTGCACCTAACATATCTCTAATGGGATTTACAATCCAATCTTCAAAATTCAAAAAAAATAAGAGTAGGTAGTACACTCCCATACCCTTGTCCAGAGTTGCACTGGAATCTACATGCCCATGTGTTCCTTCATTAGTATCAACTCATCATCCATATGATCAGCATTGTAGAACAAGATAAGGTGCATCAAAATTGAATAATTCTTGAAAATAATTGAATAAGGATTTCTCTAAATAGAAACCAAGTCATTGTGAATTATGTTAACAATGAGACCGACATAATCATATTCTTTGCTTACATGTGGGTGTTGAATTTCTATGGCTATCATTAACAGATCTTATGTTATTGATTTTTCTCCTTCTACTCCCAAAAATTTGCATAGATCGTACACAGTATACTCGAGATAATTGTGGGAGGTGTCTAGATCATAAGGCTCATTAACATTTCTAGAATTGGTATTTTCTTCCTTCCATCCCTTGGCATAAACTTAGGAATTGCATTATTCTTTAGAACACATTTGTGAAGGTGATACTATCTCTTCTCTTCATCCATGTTTATGTCAACACTTACGGTTCCAGAAATACTAGACGCCTCCATGAAGCTAGCTCTATCAATTCTTACCAAATAAGTTTTAGCCTTCTTCCTTATACATTTGGTAAGTTGGAAATAACCCCTTTCTAGGGATTTTACTAGGTCAACATCCAAAAAATGTCATAAATGATCAATTTTTCTATATTTAAAACTGAAGGGTTACATACTTAGACATGCTTCACTCTGTTGTTGAAGAAGAATAGGAATAGAGAATAACCAGTGGAGCCATGAGTGTTTGGGTTCTTTCATTGGAAGCACGTATATGTACATGCATGTTCATTGGGTGATAACAAATTTGACATTCCTGGGAGCAATTGGACTCACTCTTTAGAGAATTTGTCCTTCTTGTTCTTTCCTGCAGCTGTTGATTTGGTAGAGTACTAAGTTTTTCCATCTTTGTGAAATAAAAAACTTGCAAACCAGATAGAAAACCTTCACTAATACATTTATTTCTATGCAAAACAATGGATTATTCTTAGGCACTCCTGCTATCAGATAGAAAACAAGAACTTGAGATTTGATATGGAAAAATTGGCTATGAATAGAGATTTAAAGCTCTTCTTTTGGAGTATCAACCATCTGTCCATCAACTCAACATTAATGTTATGCATGCCAATAATTGAGATTAGTCATGGAGGGAATGGTCATGGCATCAATCCATAAATTTGTAACCCTTTAAAATAATTTGAAAATATGCCAACACATTTATAAATTCTCCATCATGTCACAAAATTCATTGGTGTAAACCCCACTCGTTATTTTTCAACTCATGTCAAATATAAGAAAAATCTACATGACATCCAAGGTAGCTTCATTTCATAAAAATATGACTTATATTGTATCATGTGACCCTTTTCCAAGCCATAACAATAATCTTGCATGGTTATAACCTTAAAAAGAAACCACATCATAAACCTGTGACCTTGCACCAACGGTCATCTTTAACATCTTTGCAAGATCGCAACCAAGAAATTATTAGGAAAAGGTAACCTACAATGTCACTCTAACCTTTAATCATCATGCCCAAGACACATGACAACATCTTGCACCACCGCAACCAACTAATACAACCTTTTAAAACCTTTGTTATACTGCAACAAGGCTTTTCTTCAGTTCAATCTCCATGGTACACATGAAAGAATCTCGCACCATCCCAACTATTGGAATAATGTATGGAAAGTAAGGACTAAGAGGGGAGGGGTGAATCAGTACTTATAATTTTTTTTTATCTAAATACCTAAATTGATTAACCATAAACTTGGTGTTCTTTGTTTACCGACTCTATTGCATTGAAATGGAAGTAATATAAAGTATGTAAATCAAAACATTAAAACCATAACAAATAAACTCATAACACAATGATTTGGTTACACAAAAATCCTTGGTTAGAGGACAAAACTATGGTGGGGATGACACCCAAAACTTTCACTAAAACTGGAGTATGAAAGGTTGCTTGGTTAGAGCTACAAAGGTTTTCTACTTTTGATAGCTTACACGGTTAAGAGTATACAAGAATTATTAGGTCTACTTGATTAGAGTATTTTAAAATATCTACACTTAAAGATGTACCTATTTAAAGGATTTATAATTAAAAGATATGTTAGGATCTACCCAGTACTGTGTTTTAACCTTCACAATACAGTAGTACTCAAACTATGAAATGTCTATTATATTTTGCATCAAATATAAATGTTGATTCAGACTCTATGTGCCCTGATATGTGTTACCTTAATTTTGATCTTTGTAACACTTCACTACTCTGCTTTGTTGTAGCTAAATCTTCTCAGTACTACTCTATTCTGTGTTGTTCACCTCAATAATTCAATAAAAATATTAAATGCTTCGTTAAAATCAAATCCATCAATATAAACAACAAATTCCTCTTGTGAATTCATCCTTAATAAATATGAAGTTTCAACCTCTTAATCTCGTGAGTTAGTTGGCAAATGATTATCCTGAACCGTTCGATCTTCTTTCTCACTCGGTGATCATGTCACTTTTACCTTGGTAATTGGTGTTCTTCTTGGAAATATAAAACTCTCATTAGCCATTTGATATGTGCCTTAGATCTTCATCCTGAATTGTTTCGATCATTGATCGTGTAACCAACCATTATTAATACTTATAGTAATGTAATTAATGCCAAAATAATGCATTAAATGCATCATTATCACTTTTGAATTAAGTGTCTATCTCAGTTACATATTTCTTCTAACTCAGTTGTGTGATCTCTCAGTTCTCGATAACTGGAAACTCTATGTAATATATCCACTCGGTAACAAAATATGCTTTGTATCCTTAGTTCTCACTTCTTTTCTTCACTGACTGCATAATGCTTTATGTCTTGACTGACTTCCTTGGTGTGTATTACCAACTAGTACTTTATAAGACTTTCTCCATTCACCGATTGTTTTCTCCATGAACTGTGACTTTGAAAAAACTAATGACAACAAAAATAACTTACAGATGTAACAATCTCCCCCTTTGACATTATTTGGCCATTTTTGACAAAAATATTCAAAGTCATCAAAATTTATAACTCCCCCTCAGTAGTTACTCCCTATTCACTTTTCCATCTCTTTTTGGATTTTAACATATATGAAAATAATATATCCCCTATAAATCTCCATAATGTATCCTCCTTTTTTGACAAAAACTTCTATAACTATAGTCTAATTATCAAAAAGATATTTATACCTTTTTTGAATACTTGACAATAGAGTCTCCCAAATGTCTTGGAGAGTCTCTAAGACCACAATCTTCTTGGATATATCCTATATAATGCCAATAAGACCCTCCAGTGTACTTAATGGTGGAAACTTTACTATCTATTTTGCTTGCTTCAACTAGTTTTGCATTGATTGGATGTGGGGTATAAGCAATGCTTGAAGTTCAAGCAATTCCAATCGGATCTTATTCTCCTCATGCTTCAATGAAGCTTGAACTGCCGCTATTTCTTGTACTTTACCATAAAATTTCTGGAATGATCCAGTCTCGATGGGTATAGCCTTTAGGTGTTTTATCAACTCTTTCTCAACTTTAGTTTCCTTCTGTATGATATCCTGCGTACAATGTGAAAGAATACAAGATTTTTGAAACAATGAAATACTAGAAGTTAAACAATTTTCAATTTCTTCACATGACTCGGATAGAGTTATCTTGTCATCTTCACTTTCTTGTAGTAGTATGTCCATTAGTTTTTGTACCATCTTGTCTTGGTGTATCTTCATCATTTATTCTATTGTATCCTTATTTGGTCCTTTTGATTTGCTTGATCAATTCTCCAACTTGATTTAATAGATTCTCTATTTCATCAATTTTGGCATCGGGAATAACTATGGAAAATATTTCCTTGGCATCTTCAAGAGGGGGGGGGGGGGGGAATTAGNGAGGGGGGGGGGGGGTGAATTAGTTGCGATATAGATTATTAAACTTTAAACTTTCTAAACCAAAAATGCAATGTAAATGATAACACAATAAATGCCAACACAATAACACAATACCCGTTGTCGAGGAAACCTTGTTAAAGGTAAAACCCTAGTGGGAATTAGCACCCATAAATAATGTAGTGAGAGTATAGTATCCCTGTTAAAATATTTAGCCCTATTAGGAGCTTATTACAAAATTATAGTACATAGTCCCTATTAGGAGACCGACCCTATTAGGAGTCAAGAAAAGATCTCTCATATATACCCCTTTACAATAATTCATTGGGTCAGCTAATTAAGCTTTCCCAATACATAATTAATTAATTAGGTCGGACAATTAAGGATTTCCAATACACAAATAATTATATAACCCTTTTCTAAGATACACACGGTACCTATAACAAGAAAACATTAATTATAATCCATCACATATACTTCTAGATCCGCAATCCATGCTCACAATTCATTTTACATGCTACATGTCTGAAGTCGGACACCAAATAGGTCTCCTTCATAATACAAGCCACAAATGATGTCATCCATAATCAAACGACAATCAAACTCAACCCATTACTCCAACATATGTTGGCTTTCCACTAGTAAGCTTTCTTCATCTAAAATATCTTTTCCAGTAAGATATACCCAAAACACAGAGACCTGCTCTGTCAAGCATCACAGTTACAGTCCAGAAACCTATCTTCGCCAAATCAACTGTAACATCCGCAATATGCAACATAAATCCAAGTGACCTTAGGAATAAGGTAAACACACATCCTTCTTCATATATCCCACTTCAATAGTTCTAAATCATCCGTAACACTATCCCTACACTTCTGCCAGTCAAGTAACCAGTTTGTTCTCTCCACATAAACATATGTTGACATCAGTGACAAAACATGAATATCAAGAGCATGATCAGTACCAAAAAATGATATTATACAACAATCTCCCCCCTTGGAATTGATGGAAATATATGGGAAAATCCATCAACCCCCAAAAAATTACTCTCTCTCAATACAATATTCTCAATATCCTCAACACAAATCTCCCCAAAACAATAGGTATTTTCACATAGATTTTTTCCCCCTTTGGTAGCAATGGAAAAGGGTTCCATAACTCATCTGTAGTCTTTTGTAAGGTGTATCTTTTTGAAATCTTCATGTCCAATCAACCAGGTGCAAAATCACCCAAATGTGCTCTAGTGTTCCTTCGATCACCCCCCTTGAGGAGTAGATCCATACATCAAGTCCAGAAAATGATATAGTTGTGAAAGCCACTAGAATGATGCATATCTAAATCAATTAATTACCACAAGGCGGGGCCATCACCCCAAGCATGCTTCTGAGGTATTCAAAAGAATATTTTGGCAAATTTTTTGTAAATATATCTGCTATATGTTCCTTTGTGCTAATGTATTCTAGTTTAATTTCTTTCTCTGCTACCTTCTCCCTCAAGAAATGATACTTGATAGAAATTTTCTTAGCCTTTGAATGCATTATATGATTCTTTGACATATTCACTATGTTGGTGTTATCACAATGGATAACCACTGGCTCTTCAAAAATTATTCCAATGTCCTTCAACATTTGTTTCATCCAAACAACTTGTGGGCAATTTATTGCAGCAACAACATACTCTCACTCAGTAGTAGATTGAGAAATATAATTCTTCTTCTTTCTCAACCAAGAAACCATCCTTTTCCCAAGGAAAAATGCACCACCTTGTACTCTTTCAATCATCCACATTACCTGCCCAATCAACATCAGTATAAGCCTGCAAAGTAAAGTCTTCTGATTTTTCATAAGATAATCCATATTTTATTGTTCCTTTCAAATATCTAAAAATTCTTTTCACACCAGTAAAGTGTGTCTCTTTAGGATTTACTGATATCTAGCCACAATTATAGCTGCATTGGTAATATCTGATCTATATTGAGTTAGATATTGTAGACCACCAATCATAGATCTATATTTTTTCTGAACAACACTTTGAGTCTCATCATTACTAGTCAGTTTGTGTCCAGTCACCATAGGTGTTCCAACTGGTTTATAGTCTTTCATTCCAAAAAAATTCAAAATTTCTTTAAGATACTTGGTTTGAGATATAAAAATGCCATTCTTGCTCTGATTAATTTGTAAACCAAGAAAAAATTTCATTTCACCAATCATTGACATATAAAATTCATTTTCCATTTCTTTAGAGAAATTCTTACTCATCTTATCATTTCCCCCAAAAATGATATCATCAACAAAAAGTTCTATAATCAAGATTCCATCTTCATCAGTTCTTAAGTATAAATTACTATCTGCATTATCTTTCCTGAAACCAAGACAAAGTAAGTACTTGTCCAACCTTGCATACCATTCCCTTGGTGCTTGTTTCAGTCCATACAATGCTTTCTTCAACTTACAAATCATGTCTTCATCATCTGTCAAAGGAAAACCATCATGTTGCTTAATGTAAACTTCCTCTTCCAGATCACCATTCAAGAATGCTGACTTCACATCCATCTGATAAAATTTAAAGTCTTTATGTGCATCATAAGCAAGAGATCATCTCACAGATTTGAATCTAGCAACATGAGAAATTTTTTCTTCATAGTCTATGCCTTCTTGTTGTGAGTAGCCTTTACATACCAGTCTAGCCTTCTTTCTTACCATTGTTCCTTCCTCATCCATTTTGTTTCTGAAAACCCATTTAGTGCCAATCACATTTTTTTTCTCAGGTCTTGGAACCAATTCCCAAGTATTTTTTTTCTTTATCTATTCTAGTTCTTCTTCCATATATTTATTCCAAGATTCATCTCTACATGCTTCATCAGTAGTTTTCAGTTCAACTTGAGAAATCAAACAAATTTCATCTCTAAATTTAGATCTAGTCATCATGCCTTTACTTAGATCACCAATTATTTGATCTTCAGGATGGTTCTTCTTCACATACCTCAAATTATTTGGAGTCTCACTAACCTCAATTAGTTCATCTTTAGTTACATCTTCAATCATCAAAGGTTCTTCAGGTTCAGCAGTAACTTCTTTCATCTCTATAATTTGACCATAGTCGTATATGTTAGGAATAGTCCCAAGAGCTAACTAAGAGGGGGGGTGAATCAGTTATCTACAAGATTCAATTATTTTATAATTAATTATAGAAAAACTTTAAACAAAACACCACAAGATAACATAGAATAGAACAACACAATTTTGGTAATGGGGAAAACCAAAATAGGTAAAAACCCTGGTGGGAATTAGCAATCACAAAGAACTGCACTAGTTCATAATGATCCCTGTTAAAAGATCTTACAACCCTATTAGGAGTTGATCTTTACAATGAAATAAGTATAGTGACCTGGTCAAAGGTCGGAACCTGTTATGAGTCTTTTAGAAATAACCCTGTTAGGGATGAGGACACATTGTCCAAGATCTCACTGCTCAAAAGATGAAGGTTGCAACCTTCTGCACAACACATATATACTATATCTGATATTGAACTATTTAAGTAGACATGATATCTTGATCAGTTCCAGTGAATTGTAATCTTCTTCTGCTTCTTCACATAGATCCTCAACTGATTAATGATGTCTCTTTACTATCTTAATTCAGTTCTAATATTTTCTGTCTCTTTTATTCTCATTTTTGTTTAGCAATAAAAAATGAATTTCTATATGTATCTTCTTAAAAGGATAAGATCATGTCAGCTACAAGAAACTCTTCAATGACCTCCTTGTCAACTATACTAAGCATGCAATCATAATTAGGATCACTCAACTCAAGATGAGTGGACGCATTACTTCACTTAGTTGGTTCCACCAAATTAACTCAAACATCACATTTCAGATGAAAAATGTTAAGCGCTCTTAACCAAACATGCTTAACTCATAACTAAACATGAATATAAATGTGCATATCCTTAAGATAGGCACAACTGAAGAAACAATGTAAATATGTTGGCTCTTAATAGACAATATCTAGAAACTGTAACTGCCAAACAGATCAACATAGCTCAACTGAAACTGTATCTTCAAATCTGTGTGTATGAACATAGCATCCATAACATGTCTACAACATGGATGTAAACACGCAAGGCTCCAACATATCCTTACTGATAATTTCTTACAGGACACTACTATATATTATATGTTGTCATCAATGACAAACATACAATCAACTCTTTGCACAGAAGAAAATCTCCAACAATCTCCCCCTTTGACATTGATGGAAACATATGCTATGAAAAACACCATCAACCCAAAGTATCCTCCTTCTTTTTAATATCTTCTCAATATCCTCATCAAAAGCTCCTCTAAACTATTGCATCTTCTTTTATACTGCATTTTTCAATAGTGTATACTCCCCCATAGTATATACTCCCCCTTTGACATCAATGGAAAAGGGTGCCAAATACCACTAATCACAGGTACTACTCTAGAAGTAGAGTAGTCAACCATTTATCAGTCACTAATGACTGATGCTCTTGCTAAAAATTCTAATCAGACCCAAGAAAGGGAATTACTCCTAGATTCTCCATGAGATACTCAAAAGTATCTTTTGAAAAAGGTTTTGTAAAAATATCTACTAATTGTTCTTTAGTGCTCACATAATCCAACTTTACTTCTTTATCTGCAACTTTTTCTCTTAGAAAATGATATTTTATCTCTATGTGTTTTGTTTTTGCATGCATCACAGGGTTCTTTGACATATTGATAGTGCTAGTGTTATCACAGTGAATAACAATAGGATAATCAATCTAAATTCTAAAGTCTTTTATCATCTATTTGATCCAAAAAATTATAGAACAATTCAATGTTACTGCTACATATTCTACCTTAGCTATTGACTGAGAAATATAATTTTTCTTCTTTCTTGTCTAAGTGACCAATCTGTCTCCAAGGAATACTGCTCCTCCTGAGGTACTCTTTCTGTCATCAACACAACCTGCCCAATCAGCATCAGTATACACATGAAGTTGTACATTCTCTGAGTTAGGATACCATAAACCATAGTCTATATTCCCCTTTAAGTATCTAAATATTATTTTAATTTCCATTAAGTGATTTTGTTTAAGTTCAGCTGCAAACCTTCCAACAATGCCAACTGCATTAGAAATATCAGGTCTAGATTGAGTAAGATATATGAGTTTTCCAATCATAGATATAGTATCTTTTCAACTGCTATAGAATCATCATCTTTATAAATCTTTCTTATTGTTATCATGGGGGTGCCTACTAGCTTGGAATCTTCCATCTTGAAAGTCTTTAATATCTCCTTCACATATTTAGACTGATTTATGAATATGCCTTTGTCTTTTTGTCTTACATTTAATCCCAAAAAATATTTGATATGTCCAATCATGCTCATTTCAAACTCGCTCTACATTTCTTTAGAAAAATCTGCACTAAGCTTGTCATTACCTCCAAAAATAATGTCATCAACAAAGATAGCAACAAGTATTAGTCTGTTAGGTGTCTCTCTTACAAATAAGTTGCAATCTGCTGCTCCCTTTTTGAATCCAATATTTTTTAAGTAACCATCAAGTCTCTAATACCATGCTCTTGGGGCCTGTTTAAGTTTATAGAAGGCTTTCTTTATTCTTTATACCATGTCTGGTTTGTCTAAAAGTTTGAATCCTTCAGGTTGCTGTATGTATACTTCTTCCTTCAAGTCACCATTCAGGAAAGCTGACTTGACATCCATTTGATATACTTTGAAGTTATTGAATGTTGCATAGGCTAAAAATAACTTTATAGCTTCCAGTCTACTCACAGGGGCAAATGTATTAGAATAGTCAATTCCTTCTCTTTGTGCATATCCTTTACATACCAATATTTCTTTATTTCTTATCACTGTCCCATCCTCATTCATTTTGTTTCTGAATATCCACTTAGTTAAAATAACATTCTTGTCACAGGGTCTAGGGACCAATTCCCATGTGTCATTCTTCATTATTTGATATAATTCATCTTGCATTGCACTTTTCCAATCTGAATCATTACATGCATCTTCAACACTTAAGGGTTCAATATTTGAAAGTAAGCATACCTCTTCATCAACTGTTGAACCTTTTGCTCTAGATCTTGTCAAAACTTTACTGCTCTGATCTTTAATGATATTTTCTTTAGATTGGTATTTAGATGTGTATTTTGAGATTTTAGGTGTGACACTCTCATCTATAATCTATGATTCTTCTTGACTTGGTTCAGGGTTATTGCATGATACATCAATACAGTCAAACATTTCTTCAATAAATGTATCTTTATTGATAATTCTAGGCTCATCTTCAATCATAGGTGCATATTCATAATATCTCTCTTGAATCATAAACTTCTCATCAATCTTCACATGTCCACTCTCAATGATTTTCTTCAACCTTAAATTGAAAAATCTATAAGATTTTCTCATTAGACTAACCAAGAAAAATACCTTCATCACTTCTAGCATCAAATTTACCAACACCATCATCTCTCTTAATGTAGCACTTTCTTCCAAAGATTTTGAAGTATTTTATTGCAAGTACATTACCAAACAAAAGTTCATAAGGTGTTTTGTATGCGTGTGGTCTTAGTTGAATTCTGTTGATAGTATAAACAGTTGTATTGACTGCATCTCTCCAATAGGTGTGCGCAACTTTCCCTTCAATCATGATAGTGTGCGATGTGTCAAGTATTATCCTACTTCTCCTTTCTGCAATTCCATTTTTTGAGGGGTTCTAGGTGCATTTAGTTGTCTTTTGATCCCATATTCTTTGCAATACTCAAGAAATTTACCAGAGGTGAATTCTCCTCCTCTATCAGATCTCAAACATTTTATCTTTAATCCAAATTCATTTTCAACTTTAGGTTTGAATATTTTGAACTTCTCAAAAGCTTTAGATTTATCTTTTAAGAATTCAACCCACATCATCCTAGAGAAATCATCAACAAACAAAATGAAATACCTTTTACCATAGTATGATCTTGTTTGAGTAGGTCCACATAAGTCTGTATGTATTAGATCTAATTTGTTCTCTATAGAGTTCTATTTGCTTCTGAATGAGGTCCTCACATGCTTTCCCATCACACATTCCCTGCACATAGTATCAGCTAGTCTTGCAATACTAGGAAGGTCTCTTACTGCCTTTACATTACTTATCTTCACTATGTTGTCAAAATTGATATGACAAAGTCTTTTGTTCCAAAGCCAATTGTCATCCACTTTTGCAACAAAACAACTTACTTCGGAGTTAAGCTGAAAAAAATTACCTTTGGTTTTTGAGCCTGATTCAATCATGTCTCCTTCTTTGTTGTTAATAATGCATCTATTGTTTTTGAATTCCAATTGATATCCTTTATCTAGTAATTTTCCAACACATAGTAAGTTATGATGCAAACCATCAACATACAAAACATCATATGTCTTGTTCTTTTCATTTAAGGTGATAGATCCTCTGCCTATGATAGGTTTGGGAGTGTTATCTCCAAATTTGACCATGCCACCTTTGTACTTGTCTAGATGTACAAATCTATCTTTGTCACCTATCATGTGATGTGAAAATCCACTGCCTATGATCCAGTCTGTTCTGATGTCTGTTTGTGAAACTAAGGCCAATTCTTGTGCTTTCTTTTCATCTTCAATTTCTATTATTTCAATCATTTTTTCATTATCTTTAATTGCAACGAATCCAATTTCATCTTCTCCTGAATCATCATCAGTTACACCATCTTCAACATGATAGCATCCCTTAGTATATTTGGGTTTGTAATCTAATTTGTACTTCTTGACTCTTGTAGGATACTTAGATGCAAAGTGGCCAACTTTGTTGCATGAGAAACATTTGAATGGTGTTTGTCCTTCATATTTTCCTTTACCTTTACCTTTCCTTTTCTTCTTACCAATCATAGCAATGATTTCTTCTAGTTTTGTATCAAGTTCTTCTTTCTCATTATTACTAAAGATGCTCAAGGATTTCTTGCCATGGACTGAGGCTTTGAAAGTTTTTTCCATTTTAGGTTTTGTCTTCAATCTTGATATCTTAAATGCTGATATTTTACTAATCAAGGTTTCTCTTTTGAAGTCCTTTGAGAATTACATGGTTTCATTCAAGATGTTTATCTTTCTTTCATAATTTCCTGTCAATATGGTCATTAATTTGTCCATTACATCATCCTCTGAAATTTATCCACCGTTGTTCATGATTCCTGAGACTACTTCATTAATCCTCTAATTGTAAGCTCTGATGTTTTCTTTAGGTAACATCTCTAGATTGTTTTATCTTTTCTTCCATGTCTTTCTATGTGCATTCTTGGCTTGGATCTCTCCTTCAAACATGTCTTCTAGGTATTTCCAATTTGAATATGCTTTGTCTGCCTTCTTGATCTTAGAAAATTCAGTGTCAGATAGGGCACTGATTAGGGCTTCTTTGGAAATTACATTTTGGATGAATACTTCCTTTTGTTTATCAGTAGAGTCTTCTTCTGCAAGGTCTTTCAAGGTGGGAATATCAATTACATGAGTACCAATCTCATAAATCTCAAAACCAATGCACTGAAGATGTGTTATCATTTTTTTCTTCTAGTCAAGATAATTCTCTCCATGAAACTTAGGACTTTGTTTCCTGAAGTATGCCATTTGATCTACCTTAAGCTATTAGCATTTCTCTCCAAGGCACTTGTCTCTGATACCAATTGTTAGGAATATTCCCAAGAGATAACTAAGAGGGGGGTGAATCAGTTATCTACAAGATTCAATTCTTTTACAATTAAGTACAGAATAACTTAAACATAAACACCACAAGATAACACAGAATAGAACAACACAATTTTTGTAATGGGGAAAACCAGAATAGGTAAAAACCCCACTCGAAATTAGCACCCAAAAATAACTACACTAGTTTATAATGATCCTTGTTAGAAGATCTTACAACTCTGTTACGAGTTGATATATACAATGCAATAAGTATAATGACCTGGTCAAAGATCGGATCCTGTTAGGAGTATTTTACAAATAAACTTGTTAGGGGTGAGGACACACTATCCAAGAGCTCACTACTAAAAATATGAAGGATGTGACCTTCTACACAACATATATATACTATATCTGATATTGAACTGTTTGAGTAGACCTATTGTCTTGATCAGTTCCAGTGAATTGTAATCTTCTTCTGCTTCTTCACATAGATCCTCAACTGATGAATAATGTCTCTTTACTGTCTTAATTTTGTTCTTCTCTTTTCTATCTCTTTTATTCTAATTTTCACTTAGTGATCACAAATGAGCTACTATATGTATCTTCTTCAAAAGATAAGATCATGTTGGTTGTAGGCAACTCTTTAATGACCTCTTTGTTAGCTATACTAAGCACAAAATCATCATTAGGACCTCTCAACTCAAGATGAGTAGACGCGTTGCTTCACATATTCATCTCCACCAAATTAACTCAAACATCACGTTTCACCTATGTATATGTTATTTGTTTCATGCTTTATGTTTCTGCACTTAATCACTAAAGTATAATTGCATTGGTTATTACAAAGATTGCTTTGACACCCAAGTTATAGAAGATTATCTTAATTGACTGAGTAACAGTGTTAAATTATTTAAGACATCTAAGGGACAAAGGATTTGTTTTGGAGTAACTGATTCACCTGTCCCCTCTCAATTACTTATCTCATTTCCAACAATTGGTATCAAAGCTGCAAATGCTTTCAGAGAAGGTTTCAAGACCTAAGCTATAGATTAGAGTTGTCTTACAAAAAAGAGATCCCGAAGCTAAACAAAGACAACTTCCTAGCATGGAAAGAGTTGATGAAGCTACATCTATCTACTATTAGAGATGTTGGTTTGTAATTTTTGGAAAGAAAATATGTGGAACCAACAGGGACTATGAATGTGGAACATAAGCTTCATAACATAATGATGATTGATATAGCTTCTTCACTCAGCTACTCAGAATTTGATGAAGTAAAGGACTGCCCTACGACCTATGATATGTGGAATAAATTATAGGACATTCATGGAGGAGATGTGAATGTAAAGAGAGCCAAAGCAAAAAGTCTAAGAGGACAATTTGACCAGATTAAAATGAAAGAAGGAGAAGACTTTACAAGATATAGTGATAGAATCAGGAAGATTGTGAGTGCCATCAAAGCTGCAGGTGGAATAATTAAAGATATAACAGTGGTCAGAATGGTACTAAGAAATTTACTTCCTATCTATGATATTAGAGTTTAAGCTATTCAAGAGATGAGGTGCCATAAGGATATAACTCTAGATACATTAGTCAGAAGGCATACAACTTTTAAGCTGGACAACTTTAACAATTACTCTCCTAGCTCCAGCAATCTTGAGTCTGCATTCAAAGAAAAATTATACCTTGGTAAGATGGACAGATATGCAAAAGGGAAGTAGATTGAAAGTGATAGTGACGATGAATCTGATGAAGAAGATCTTGACATCATTGAATCATTACTTGCAAGGAGAGCTGCCAAAGGAAAATACAAAGGTAAAATGCCATTGATTTGTTTCTCATGCAATGAGGTTGGTCACATTACTGCCAAGTGTCCAAACAAAGAAGACAAAGATGAGAAAAAGTTCAACAAGTACAAAGGAAAGAAAGATTTCAAGAACTACAAAAGCTACAAGGATAAAGTTAAGAATTCTTGTTATATTGCTAAAGATTCTGGCAGTGATGAAGAAGAAGATGAAATGGTTTATATTGCTATTAAGGATGAGTCAGATGAAGAAGATGAAAAGACAACACTTTTCTCACACATCAGTAAAAATGACACATGGATAATTGATAGTGCTTTTTCTCATCACATGACTGGTGATAAGAAAAAGTTTGAACATCTTGACCACTATGATGGTGGGAGTGTCACTTTTGGGAATGATGAACCTTGCCCTATAAGAGGAAAAGGTTGCATTATTATGATAGAAGGAATTAAATTGGATAAAGCTTATTGGGTTGAAGGATTGAGAAGAAATCTACTCAGTGTAGCACAACTGAACAATATTGGCTTCAAGGTAGAATTCATGAATGATAAGGCCAAGCTCCTAGATGGTAAAGGTAACCTAGTTGAAACTGCAAGGAAAAAAAAAGGTAAGCTATTCTATCTTGATCTCACTGAAGGTTCATGGTTTATTGCACAAGTAGAAGAAAGCTGGTTATGGCATAAAAGGTTGTGTCATGTAAATTTTGACAATCTGGTAAACATAAGCAAGAACAAGAGATTCAGAGGTATTCCTATTTTCAAGAAACCTGATTTAGCAATATGCAAACAATGTCAAATTGGAAAGATGAGCAAGACAAGTTTCAAAAGCAAGAATTACAATACTGATGAAGTCTTGGAATTGGTACATATTGATCTTTGTGGACCAATTGGAACAACAAGATATACTAGAGAGAAGTATGTTATTCTATTTGTTGATGATCATTCCAAAATGATGACTATCATGTTTCTCAAAGAGAAATCAAAAGCTTTTTAGAAATTCAAATGGTATCTTGCAAGATTTGAAAAGGAAATAGGAAAGAAAATAAAATGCCTAAGATCTGACAAAGGAGGAGAATTCATTTCTAATGAGTTCAATGAATTATGTAATGAGAGAGGAATAAAAAGACAAGTATCTACCCCTGGTACACCATAGAAAAATGGAATAGCAGAAAGAAGAAATAGATCCATTATGGATTGTGCCAGAACCCTAATGATTGAAAAGAATGTCGCTGCCAAATACTGGAAGGAGGCCATCAACACTACAGTGTTCACCTTGAACTGAGTTCAACTGAAGAAAGGTAGTAACCAGACACCTTTTGAATTATGGTATGGCTATAAACCTAATTTTAATTATTTCAAAGTATTTGGAAGTAGATGATACATGTTGAAGGAAGCAAGAAATGGAAAAATAGAAGCAAAAAGTGATGAAGGAATATTCCTAGGTTACTCATGTAAAATCAAAGCATACAAATGTCTGACTCTTACTACTCATAAATTCATAGAAAGTTTACATGTCAAGATTGATGAGTTTGCAAAAAAATGTGAAGAGAAGATTAGTAAAGAGCTTGGAGACTATAGGAAATTTTTGTATCATGAACCTGATATTATACCTATGACTTGAGCAATGGTGATTGGACAGAAAAACTATTGACCAATAAATATACTAGCACAAATTGTGCAACCTGAGTTGCAAACTGTGCAACCTAAGCTGCTAGTAGAAGAGACCAAGTCACAAATAGAGGGAATTGAGTCTCAAACAAAGGGACCCAGATCAAAGACAGAGGGACCCGAGTCATAGACAGTAGAACCCAAGCATCAGATAGAAGAAAAGGAAAGAATGTCTGAGAATGATAGACCTAGTGGATCAAGTCTGGAATCTAGACTGAAGGATCTAGTACTTTAAAAATATGTTATAAGGCATCATGCACCTAAGAAAATAATTGGAGATCAGATAGAAGGTGTAATTAAAAGGAACAAGCTCAAAGGTACATGTTTACTAAGTGAATTTTAACCTAGAACTGTTAAAGATGCATTGAATGATGAAAGTTGGATAGAGGCAATGAATGAAGAAATTGAGCAGATTGAGAAGAACAAAACTTGGACTCTTGTGCCTAGGCCAAAGGACAAGAATGTGATTGGAACCAAGTGGTTTTTTAGAAATAAGATAAATGAAAATGGTAAAGTTTCTAGAAACAAGGCTAGACTAGTTTGTAAAGGATATGCTCAAGAAGAGGGTATTGATTATGGAGAAACTTTTTCTCCTGTTGCATGACTTGAAGGAGTCATAACTCTTCTAGAATATGTTGCACATAAAGGTTACAAAGTATATCAAATGGATGTGAAATTTGCATTTCTAAATGAAATCCTAGAAGAAGAATTCTACATTAAACAACCTAAAGGATTTTTTGATCCTAGCAAAAGGAACATGGTTTACAAGCTACACAAAGCATTGTATGGACTGAAGCAAGCACCCAGAGCCTGGTATAAAAGACTGCATAGCTATCTTGTAAGTATTAGATTGTAGAGAACTAATGATAACAGTAGCCTATACATCAAAGATGGACCACATAAAAGAGTACTATTAGCAGAGATATTTGTTGATGACATATTATTCACTGGTTACGATGACCTATGCAAAGCATTCTATGTAGCTATGAGTAAAGAATTTGAGATGTCTATGTTTGGTGAGATCAAATTCTTTGTTGGATTACAAGTACATCAAATGAAGGATGGTATCGACATTACTCAATCAAAATATATCAAGGAGATACTTAAGAAATTTTCTATGGAAGATTCCAACCTGTTGGAACACCTATGTGTACTAGACATAAATTTTCTAAGGATGATGATTCAAAAGAGGTAGATCAGACCAACTACAGATCCATGATTGGAAAATTGCAATATGTTGTTCACACCAGACCTAATATTGCATTGGTAGTTGCTATTGTTGCAAGATTTTCAGCAAATCCCACAGACAATCACCTAATGGAAATCAAAAGAATTTTGAGATATCTAAAGGGTACTAAAGACTATGGTTTATGGTATAAGAAAGGTGGAAACTTTTATTTAAAATAATTCATTGATGTTGATTAGGCTAGAAGTGTCAATGATAGGAAAAGCACCAGTGGTAGAACTTTCTTTCTTGGAAAGAGGTTAGTATCTTGGACTAGAAAGAAAAAAAACTGTATCTCTCAGTCTACAGTAGAGGCAAAATATGTTGCTACAACAGTGAACTATTCAAACATCATATGGATCAAGCAATTTTTTTCAGGAATGAAGGAAGAAGTAAAAGAACCAGTTGTTAACTACTTTGACAACATCAGTGCCATTAACATTTTAAATAATCCTGTGACGCACACCAAAACCAAGCATATAACAATAAAGTATCATTTTTTGAGGGAATTGGTACAGAATAAAGATATAAGGTTGGAATATGTGAATACCAAAGAACAAGTTGTAGACATATTCACCAAACCTTTACCTAAGGATGCATTCTTGTATCTTAGAGGAAAGCTAGGGGTGCTTCCCCTAACTGAAGCTCACTAAAATATAGTTTAGTGATGCATCAAGCCAAGCGACACTGAAGATCTATCATTTGATGCAGGTACATTAGAGAACATTGTAGATGAATTAGTACATTCAGGTACATTACAATTACAAAGTGAAATAGTACTGACTATTGGTTTTTGTGGAGATGGGGTATTTGGCATCTGTTGTCAAAGAGGGAGAGTTTTCTATAATACATACAGATGGAGTTTTTGGATAAGAATCAAAATGAAGCTAAGGACATTAAAGAAAGTTTTCTATTGTTCTACAATTCATTGTATTATGACATGTTGTGTTTCCATCAATGCTAAAGAGGGAGATTATTGAAGACAATTATTCAATTGTGTATTGTCATTGATGTTACACATGTATATACACTTATGTAGTGATGCTACACAAATATCTACATTCAAACTGAGCACAGTTGGTGGATAGAATGAGTTACTTTAGTGTTGAGCAAGTTTAATTAGGTATTGAAGAAGTTCACTGTTGACCAAGTCACTTAAGCATTCTGTGGCATCCAACTAACAATTATTTACATTCTATAATTAATTGGTTATATGAGGCCAACTGAATTGTGATTTATTATTTAGAAGTGTATTAAAGCCAACTTGACAAGGCTCATCATATATATGAAAGGTCAAGTTTGGATTGAATGTGTGCAAGTGAGAGTGTAAAAGTAGAAGAGAATCAGAAGTATGGAATTTTGTGACATGAAGAGTGAAGGCAAAATCAGATAGGATTCTGATTAAGTACAGATCACTCGGAGCTGCAATAAAACATTTAATCAACAAGGATCTATTCATAATCAAAATAGAGATCTAAATCAACAAAGATAGTTGCTTACACATACAGGTCAATTCATTGTTACTTTCTAATAGTTGTAGCAGTGATCTCAAATCTCTTAACAGGGTAGTCTTGATAGTCTTTTTGTAAATCCTCTCGCAAGGTAGCATTTCTATGTTAAAGTGTTGAAGACCTCTAACAAGGCCACTCCTCACAGGTGATTAAATCCTTTAATAGGGTCACACCTAATAGTGTGTTATTGTAACCTTTAAAAAGGTTGGCTCCTAACAGGGCTCACTTTAGAAGAGTGAAAAATAGTAACTAGATACAATGGTGGTTTTTCCCATACTGGGTTTCCACATTAAATCTTGGTGTCACCTTTGTATATGTTATTTTTTTCATGCTTTATGTTTCTGTACTTAATCACTAAAGTATAATTGCATTGGTTATTACAAATATTGCTTTGACACCCGAGTTATAGAAGATTATCTTAATTGACCAAGTAACAGTGTTAAAGTATTTACGACATCTAAGGGACAAAGGATTTGTTTTGGAGTGACTGATTCACCCCTCCCATCTTAGTTACTTATCTCATTTCCAACAAACCCTAGCTGCACCTTCTTTTGAAAAATCCACAAAATTGGCTCTATGTTCTACATTCAAAGGAGGTGGAGCCTTTGGAGAGCATGATGTTGATACCGAGTGACCAGTGTTTGGGAGGATTGTCAATGTAATGTCTTTCACTGATAATGACTCTTGTGCTAAATCATGTGCTTGTGCATTCGCCTTCGCAATCTCCATTCCCAAAATTATCCAATATGTTATTGTTTATGTTAATTATTATTATTGTTATTAATAAATATTAATATTTAATCATTCAGTTTATTGGTATTAATATTTATCAATTAATAATAATAGTTAGTAGTTAATTTATTAATTAATATTGTTATTAATAAAGTATTATTATTTATTAATTAATTTTATTAGTATGAATTTTTTTTATTGGGAAAGGCCGAAGCCATGGATTATATTTTTATTAATAAAAGTGATCAAAAATACAAAGTCTCTATTCACTGCGGGCACTGGTAGGAAAGAACGGAAAAGAAAACCTCCAGTCTAGCCCGGGACCAAGGCCTAGACCAAATACAAATAATTATGAAGGTATTTCTTCATTTATAGATTCTTTATGTACAATAACTACTAGGGATTTGTCTTAGTTTAGTAGATTTATGTGCTTTCAGATTCACACTATGTTAATGTATACAATGTAATACTGTACCGGGGGAAAATTAAGTTTCCCTTTTTTTTGAACATTCATTATTACTGTCTTCTCTCATAATTTCCCTATCCTATTTTCTTTCACCTGATCCTGCACATATCTCAACACCAAATACTATTTCTACAAAATACAATATACAATATATACATATATTCTTCCTTTTGTTAAAAATGAAACTCAATAATTTAACATTCATCTATCCAAATAAAATAACTTAAAAGCGTCTATCTGATGTTAGTTCTAGAAGTTCTTGATCAAACATCTTAAAACATTATCTATTTAAGGGGTTGTTACATCTAAAAACATTATTCCATAATTCCTTAATCAAGACGAACCATAAAGTTTCTCAATCCCACCTCTACACTAAAATACTTACCTAAGGATAGGAAAAGATATGTCTCCTAGATAAATATGTGTCTCATAAAACATATTAAAGGGAAAAAGAGAGATTTCGTTGCTTCTGAGAAAACCGGCCGCTTACTTAAAGCTAATAAATCTTAAGAAGAGAGACAAGGTTCAGTAAAAAGTAAAGATTATGTTAAACACCAAAGTTGAAGTATAACAAGAATATATATATATATATATATATATATATATATATATATATACACTTTTTTATATAGATATTCATACACATGTATATATACATATAACTAGACTATTAATGCAATTTAGAAGTTCCTTACTTACCTTTGAAGACTATATGCAGAATTTATTTTACCACTCATATGAAATTGGCAAAACAAAACCAAGATAACTTCGATCAAACATAAACTAATAATAAAGGATCCACAAGCTTCTGAAAACATGATATATAATCTTCAAACTTCCCCATCTAAAAAACATGACATACAATAATTACCTGACATAATATACACATCTCTCTATTGGTCATATTATGAAGGTATCCAGATTAATAAAGTTGTATCATCAATAATACCTTCAGTCCTTTATATTCTTACCAAATTGGTATTTAATTTATCAGCTAGTAGAAGCTTTGAAAATAAATGTTAATCTTATTCCAGGATCATTCTCAAACTGATAATACACTACTTACCGAATGATCATTATCAGCTACTTCTATATCATAAAATAATTAATCCAATCTAATTTTCCTTCAAACATTATCTTTTTATCTAAAATAATGATTATTGTTAGTTTACTGTATCTATAACCCAAAAATGAATACACTCCTTTTCATATATATATATATAATATTAGAAGCTATCTTTTTTTATCAAAACTTATATTAAAATTTGAAGTACATGCTAAATAACATTTTTTAAAACTCTCACTCTAAAACATCTTCCTTATATCATTTCTGCAAGTCTAACTTTCTCATATTCCTTTGAAGGAGTAACAACTTTCCATTTTAAATAAAGGACCAAAAGGTTCTAATCTAGTTTAGATAGCCTACTTGATGAACTTTCTATGACTTCCCTATCGTGTCTTTTAAGAATTATTGCATAGACATAATTTCCTTGCTACCGTCGTTCTCTACATAGAATATAAAGAGACTAGTAGAATCCACATACATTCTTGTTCATTTTTGTTTTGATATACTGATTTAATTATTAATAAAAAAAAATAACCATCTTACAAATGTACTTCATTGTTTCCAAACTATTTTAGATCTAGTCATGCTTAGTATGCCTTCTCAAAAATTTGAAATGTTTTTTAAAAAACCCATAAAAATCTCTTTCAAAACCCAGGAGGGTTTATTCAACCTATTTATTCCTTATTAGTGTGTGGAAAACCACCTCCACCTCATCCTTAGATGAATCTCCTAAAGATTCTCTCACTTTGCATTTTCCCTTCACATCCTTGAAGCCTTTGGTAGTTTTATGTACAATTGCTGGAGGGAAGAGCTATAAATTATCCAGTGTTGTGTTACCAAAGTCTGCCTTTACCTCAAAACCTTCAACATCCAAATATTCTTTCACCCACTTCACATTTTCATTAGGTTCCACCCTACACCATTTTAGGAGGAAATCTATGTGTCTCTTAATTACCTCCAGACGAATATCAAATACCCTCCTATCCTTTAAGATGAGTATAGGTCTTTTGAAACAGTTTATTTTGTTTGTCAATGACCCCATTGGGTTTTCCTTATAATCTTCTGAGTATGGAATCCTTAACTCACCATTAACGCCATTTACTGCAAACAAGAGACCATTACAATATTTCTCTTCAAATATTTCTCGGCGTAGAGAGATTACCTCTTCCTTAGGTACCTTAATAGCTAGGAGAAGTGCAGCAAAGCTCCCCACTATGTCGCAATTCACTCTATACACATAGTCACTATTATAGAGTTTATCCCCCATAATTTTCTCCACTACCCTTCTCCCCAGATCATTGGTATTAATATTTATTAGTTAAATAGGAGATTATAATTATTTTATGGTTATATTTTTTTGTATCAATCTTTTAATTAATAATTATTTGAGTAATAATCTTATAAAAATAGGTTTTTTGAGTTGAATGTAAATACGTTATTTATGTTTGAGGCACAAGTTTTAATGGTTATATTTATGACTACGATTCTTTCTAGGTATGTTTTTATGGTCAATTAGGACGTCAGTAAACAAAATGATTGTTTTTAAACAATTGGTATTTGTTTTGCATTTGGATGCCTTGTGTACTTTTTTATGTTTTTATTGATGTCTATCTTGGACTGAAGTCAACTTTAGGATGTTAACAATAGAGGGCTTGGGGGTTTATTCTCTATGATGTCTTGTGTGTTTTAGTGCACTTGTGATGTTGATTTTGGTCTCAAACTGTATCTGGTATCAAATTCTGTAACACTAAAAAATGAGGGTTAGTAGAACCAATTTGCAATGAGGGAAATCAAATGGAAATAACTACTAAAATGAAACTATGAATCAATAAAATGTACAAGAAAATAAGATAAAACAAATTAATGGAACCCCAATTTCTCGAAGCTTCTATTGTCTCTCTCTATTCCTTCTGAAACGTTGTTTTTGATGCTCACAATTGGTGTGGGCAACATCTATGACTTGGGAGCGTCAATAATTTGATATTGAATGTGTGGGTGATCGCAAGATGGCTTGATGCTTGAACCAAATCTGACAGAGAAATAGCGCATGTGAGCTTGAAATCCTAGATCCTTCAAATGGTTATGAAGGGTTTTTTATATAGGAATTAAGGATGATATGAACGGTCGAGATCAATCCCAGAGATACGAAGATGAATGGTTGAGATCCAAGGGAACTAGAGAAGCCATTAGTAAACTCCACCTCTTCAACTTGGAGAGAGGAGATAGAGTTTGGTTAACTGAAGAGCTAATTATGAGTTACCTTTTTGAACTGAAGAGGTGGGTGGTGTTACCCATGTGAACTGGAGAGATGGGTGGATTTACCCATATGATCTGATTAAGGATTATCTCTTTAAACATAATTGATTATTTAATTCATTTATGTAATTAAAGTTTTCAACATGTGAGATCATTGAATTCTTTTTTATTTAGAATTGTTTTATTGAATGAAATTAAAATAATTTAATTGGAAGAATCAAATTAGTAAGTTTAAATATTTAAATTTAAACTTTAGGAAATTGAATTTAATTAATTAATTAATGAAATTAATCAATTAAGGTTAATTAATTAAATAAAATTAATTATTTAATTAATTTTGGGAATTTGATTAGATGATTTGGGGAATGAATTTAGAAGAAAATAGATGATTAATTAATGATTAAAAGAACCATTAATTAATAGATGAAATAAATTTAGAAGAAAATATATGATTAATTAACGATTAAAAAATCATTAATTAATAGATGAAAATTAGTGTTTTTAATGTCAAGTTACAAGTCTGTCCTTTTTAGGGTGTCTATATTTTCCCCTCTTTGATGCAATGTGGCTTGTTGTAGTGTGTCAAAGATTCTCTATTTTGATCCTTCCCTAGCTTGCCCGGTGATAGCAAGTGTATTTATGCCCCCACAACAAATTTGAGTGAAAAGTCGTGACATGAGCTTTAATTTGTTGAAACTGCACATTGATAATCTAGGTATCTAATTGATCTTGAATGTGCTTCCTTATGCTCCTAATATTGAGTGTTGAAGTTTCTAAGGTTCGGGAAGATAATTTTGAGGTCCATGAGCAATTAGGGTATTTCAAAATTGTTATAAATAGTTAGGTGGGCCATTCATTTGTCACTTTGCACTCTGGAGCTCTGGATATTCTGGGGAGTTTGCTTTAGTTTTTTGTGCTACTTATTGTGTTTATTGAGCTATGGCAGGCATTCCTAGGGTCATGCACATGTCAGATTGAGTCTATACTTTCTCTTCAACTAGCCAATGTAGGACGTCCAGTGAGTGGCCTTGTCATGTTGTCATTAATGGTCATTTATTGCATTTTGAAAAAAATAGCTTTTTTGAAATTCTTCATATGATGCTGCAATAGGCTACATTTTTGCCCCAATTGCAGTGTTGGTGCCACAATTTCCAAATGCATGCCACAGTTGGTAGATTTATTACTACGTTTGCCTGTTTCTTTTCACATTTGCCTGTTTCTTGCCGCATTTGAAATTTGAGTGCCACAAATGGGTTAAAAGTACATCAATTGTTTGAGAAATGTCACATTTGACCTATCTGTACTTTTTTCTCATGCATTTGAATTGTCTGATAATCTGCTCCTAATATGAGACTGATACTTTTCTTTCTGTTGTTTTGCAGTTACCTAGAACCATTTTGTGTTGTCAGGAGTTTAGACCTGTAGGTTTAGTATTACGCTTCCAGCTTATTGGGGTAGAGAGAGATATTTTGAGGCAGATAGGTTTGTACTGGGTGTGTTATATGCCCGAGATCATGACCAATAGGGGTCTAATATCTTCTTTACTAGACAGATGGCACTCTGATACTTGTACTTTTAGTTTACTAACTAGCGAGTGCACAGTCACTCTGGAGGATGCTTATCACATCCTACAAATTCCTATTTAGGGTTCCCTTGTTGAGTATGACTGAGACTCTAGTGTGAATACTCTATCTAAGCTTTCCGATCTACCCCATGATCAGCTTGGGATGTCTGATCATTACGATATCCCATGGTCTAGGTTTGGGATGGGTTTAGATAGGCTATCCACTTTGTTAGGAAGTTTGATATGTGGGATCTTGTGTCCCGATCATCGCCTATATGGTTTCTTTGTTGGGTTTGGTGCTTGTCTTTAGGGTATGGTTCGAAATCATACCGTATATTTGTGGGGTCCTTGCATGTTGGCCCACATGCACTTCCACATGTTTTATGCTTCTTACCTTGGAGGTAAGTCTCTTGGTTGCGGAGCCACTCTCCTTCAGATCTGGGCATGGAAGCATATTGTTGTGTGCAGGCCCATTGGTGCTTGGGATCTTCCTGTGGGGAGACCCTATGTGTTCATGTATGACTACACTATTGTTCAGTCACATATGGGACATCTGATTTTCTGGCATCAGCATCTTGATATGATGCCATATTTTATCTGGAGACCTTACAAGGACTATCCTGTATGGGATGGAGAGGATGGTCATCTTCCTTTTTGTCGACATAGGAGATTCCTGATCGACCATGTTAGTTGGCACATCCACATGATAGATTTCCACAACACCAACAGGGTGTTGTGGCATTTTTGTGAGAGGCAGAATGTCACTAATTCCTATACCTACTTTTCTCATATATTAAGAGATACTACTCTTTGGGGTGCAGTCATTCCTCTTGATGCAGCAGCTATTGAGTTCTAGGGTCTTCTACCTATTGCATGGAATTGGTGGTCAACACTGTTGATGCCATTATGTATTTTGATTTTCCCCTTCTTGATGTATCTCTCTTATGCTTTGTTTTGATGTAGTTATATTTTGATTAGTTATATATGCTTGTCATTTGTATGATAATGATGTCTGAACTTGTCTTTTTGCAGACATGACTCCACAGTATGATGCTTGGTGGTAGCAGTCTCGTCCTAACCCATTAACTGATGTGTCTCATCCTGTGGTTGGTACCATCTTTAGGAGGTCTCATCAGAGGCAGGTTCAAGGGAGAGATGGTGGTAGGGATGGAGGTAGGGGTGGTGTTAGGGATGGAGACTATGATGGTGGCTGAGATGGAGGACGGGGGAGAGATGGTGGTCAAGATGGTGGGTGGGGGAGAGATGGTGGTCACGATGGTGGGCAGGGGAGGGGTAAGGATGATGGAGATGATCCTAGTTCTAGGAGTTCTAGTGGTAGGGTGAGGAAAAGGGGAGAATGTAGTAGTAGCTGATAGGTTGGATTGGGAGCCATCCTCAAGGAGGAGGAGGATTTAGAGGAGGAGGGTCCTCAGCTAGTTCAAAGAGTGTGCTGCCACATTGGTGCTATGCTTGCTGAGAGGGCCGAGGAGAGAGTGATAGAAGAGGATGAGGATGTCGATGTAGAGATAGCTGATATTGATGTTGAGGCTTTGGATGGAGAGGGTTCAGGATCTAGCACTTCTACTGGGAGTAGGGCAGCACTACTGGAGATATTGCGGATAGTGAGGAATAATGGGTTGTGCGAGGGATAGGAGATGAGAGATTAGGAGATAGGGAGGAGGAGGGAGATATGGATGTAGCAAAGGGAGGTATGGATATAGATCATTTAGATCTAGAGAGACTTATACAAAAGGTATATGATTTGCAAGCCAGATTAGTGTCTTCTGATGCACGAGCTACTACGTTGGAGAGTAGGGTGGCACCAACTGAGGCAAGAGCTACTACTACAGAGGATAGAGAGTGATAGGATCATTCTGAGATTAGATCATTCATTGATATTATATAGGATGAATCCCATTGAGAGGTATTAGATCAGTTTTGGAGATTAGGGTGTGAGGCCCAGAGAGAGATTGAGTACTGGTGGCACCATTATGAGGGCATTTTTCCTTCAGTTCAACGGGTTTCTAGTTATACAACCTCATAGAAATCCATTAGAGGAAAGAGGTCCTAGAGTAGTGGTGTTGGTGATCCTAGTCTATCATATAGACCTGCATCAGATATGCCTCCCCCTCGTCCACCTGGCAGCGAGTGTGGGGGTAGATCCTATTGATTTTGTAGACCTTCCATTTTGTATCACGTACCATTTTTGTAGTGATGTTCTATTGATATACTCTAAGGCTTATCAATGATTGTATCTAGGCACACTGATATTTATTGATATATATGTTGATCACCTTCTTTTGTTCAAACTTGCAACCATTCATTGTACTCAGATATTGAGATTTATATGGGATGCAGCTAGTGATTTTATATGATGTGCATTGGTTTACTTGATATATGTATGGTTCTACATGATTTTAGTTGATGAAATGTTTATGCAATGTGATTCTATTATGCAGACTCTTAGATGGATGATTTACTTTTCCTATGATACTAACATGTGTATGCAGGATGGTTGTAATGAAATGCATGTTTATATGAGATATTTATGGATTCATTTGATTATGATTTACCATGTACGTAGATGCTTGTATTTATTTTTTATTTTCTGATGCACTTAAATGGAATGGATGCAACTATTATGACCCAAATATCTGAGTAATGCATGTGTTTGTTAGAAGGAAGTTAGCCTAGAATATTCTCTGGGATCAATTGATAGATATGAATTGATAGAATGGATGGTTGATGATTGATAGATATGAATTGATAGAATGGATGAGTGACCCAAGTTGCTACTATGTTTCCAAATTTTTTCATCATTGCATCTTTTTATGAAATATTAAAGAGTGTCCAATGCATCCAAATCTCAAACCATCTACATACCACTATGACCTCTTGATAACCGGAAGGAGTAGATAGATTGAATAGAAAGAGAACTTAGTGCACCCAGATATTGACCATCTAGGTTCAACTATGCTCCCTATTTTAAAAAGAAAGAGATCCAAATGCACCCAGATATTGACCATCTAGATACCGCTATGATCTCTGATTTGAAAAGCAAGAGAGCCAAAAGCACCCATATATTGACCATCTAGATACCGCTTTGCTCGCTGAATATCCAAAAAAGGATAAAACCAAGATAGAATTCCAATGCACCCAGATCTCAGACCATCTGGATACCGCTATGAACTCTTGATTTTGAAAAGAAAGACAAAAAACCAAGATATAATTCCAATGCACCCAGATCTCAGACCATCTAGATACCGCTATGAACTCTTGATTTTGAAAAGAAAGACAAGAAACCAAGATATAAATCTAATGCACTAAGATCTCAAACCATTTGGACACCAATATGATTCTATTAGTAATAAACAAGTAGATAACAAAGAAGGAATGTCCAATTCTTTCCCAGGGTTAAGCTCAGATCATGGAACTACATGGCTTCCAGATAAGTGACAGTGCCTAGTGCATTTATCCTAAATCACCATGGCTCTAGAATCAAAGTGAACATTCCACAGATAGCAATCAAATAAAATAAGTCATGATTTATCATAGCTACTCTCCTCACTTGGTGGATCTTGGAGTAGTGTAAGAACATAAACATGAAATATAGACTGACATCTGATCGAAAAATGACCTAGTCAAAATTTTGATTGTTCCTTGATTCAGGCTGATTCTCTTGATTGGCTTGACTCTCTTGATAGGCTTGGTTGTCTTGATTGTGTCTAGTTTCAGGAATATATGACTCATATAAGATTGATCTGTCTGGTTTTGAGTGTATCCATCATTGTGTAAGATAATTGATTTGATTAATTGATTGATTGATTGGATTTTGATCATTTTTGGTAGCTAATCAAGCTATGTCAAATGGGCACAATCCTGATTTGCAAAGCTCATGGTTTTGCCATTTGATTGATTGGCTTGGTCGCTAGTTTTCTTATGGATAGATTTGATAGTTGATGAAGCTATGTCATATGGGCCTAATGCTGATTCACAAAGCTCATGGTTTTGAAATTGATTGACTTGGCTTGATCACCATTTTCTTTGTTGACAACTTATATGGTTTTATTTCTTTGTATTTTGCAAATTTTTTATTGTTTTTGATGAAGATTGATTCTCTCAGGACATTTTGGTCTTTTTAGGATTTTGATGAGTTTTTTTATTTTTTGGAATTTTTTAGGACATTTTAGAATTTCCCCCTATTTTTGTGGACTAGTACTAACCATGGGTAAGTGTTGGTATTCAGAGGGGATTGTGCTTATAGATATAGCTTGGGTAGTCAATCTTGCATGTGAAGTTTATTCAAGCTTTGATCTTTGAGTTCATTGATGCTGAAGCTAGATTTGAATACGTGGCACATGTTTGCCAGTTTTCACCAAGGTACCTACTCAATAGTGTCTATTTTCTAGGTTTTCACTGTGAGAGAGATTTTGTTTCTCTTTACTTTTTTTCTTTTTTGATTTTTTTGTTGTCGCCAAGGTGTTTGTTTGCTAGGTTTTCACCAAGGTAACATTTTGTATTTTTTTTTATTTTTTTGGTATTTCCTGGATATGTAGATAGTTGCCTTAACCATTCAGACCTCAAGCGTAGAACCTCTTAAGGTGCATACTATTTATGTATCCAGGGATCTGATCTTGTTTTGATGTTTCTATTTGGTATGCCCCACTTTGGGTATAGTTGAAAATGACATATGGTCCTAGCCAGTTAAGCCTAAACTTTCCTGGTTTCACTTGTTGTGCTTGGTTCTTTTGATTTTCCATGAGGACGAGGTCTCCTACCTCAAAGGTTTGTGACCTCACTTTATTATGATAGTTTCTTCTAAGTTCAATATGATATCCTTGTAAGTAGTTGAAATCATTTTGTCTTCTTTCATCTAATAGTTCCAGTTCACCGAGCCTTGCTACTCTGTAGTCTTCATTTGAAATCAGGTTCTTTAATGATATTCTCAGGGATGGGATTTCTACTTTGAGGGGTAAGACTGCCTCTGATCCTGGTGTAGGGAACCTCCCTATTTGATGTTTTGGTATATTTTAGGGTTGTCTTAGATGTTTTTGTGTGGTTTGGAATAAGGTCCAATGGGTTGGATGCAATGATAAGTTAACTTCATGTTTGTAAGAGACATATTGCTCATTAGGAGTTTTAGGGTCATTTTGGCTTAAATAGTGAACAGTTGATATTTTAGGGTAGTGTGGGTTTGAGGTGTATTTTAGGACCCTAAATATCCTATCTATGGTCATCAAAGTCAATCTCACCCATCAAGTTGACAAAGAAAGTCAAAATGCTCAAAGTGCAAGAAGTTACTCGAGCAAATTTTGCAAGAAATTGCAAAATATAGTTAGATCGGTTATAACTAAATCATGCTTGGTATATGAGAATAGATTCAATGTTTTGATGAGTTTAATGAAATTTTGGATTGCAATAATTATTTTGGAGACTTTTGTTTGGATGATTGTCACTGCTTTCTTGTAATCTGCATTCTCTCTTTGCTACTATATGGATGTGTACAGATTGGCATAAGTGATCAGACCCCATGGGGGTGTAGTGGTTTCAATTAGCTTCCATATTTAGTAGATAGGTTGCTTCCAAGTGTTTGTAATGTAAATTTATTGAATTTTGAAGGTCACTAGTCTGCAAGTGACTTCACAATGCTATTTAGTTAGAAATGGCTCTAACCTAAGAACCCACTGGTGGATTTGATTGAAAACATGGGGGAAGTAGGGTTAGAGTTTGTAGATAGGATTTTTTATTTCATTATTTTAGTTGCAGTGGATTTCGTAGACCAAATAGGAATCCCTATGGCTGACGGGTGAATCCAGGTGAGCCAAGATAGGGTGAAGAAAGAAGTGGTTTGAGCACCCATGATCTTTTCAAAAAGACTTAGTGGCATTTTCAGGTGCCCTAGATAGTCTCCTAAAAGGATTCAAAGGTGGAAGGAGGTGAATCATATGTTGGAGATAATTTTGACAATTGTTGATGCTGACTGGTCCAGAGGCCTAATTAATAGACTAAAAACTAGGGCTTGCAAGAAACTAGGGTTGTGGGTGCATCAAGAGGTCAGGACTTTGGATTCTGATAGTGGTTGTTGATACCTTGAATATTTTCAAGGTCTTTTGTGGTGTCATTTGGAGGATTTGGGAGCAATAGGCCAAAAATAGTGAATTTCAACCTACTAGGATTTGGGCAATTAGGCCTCCTAGTGAAATTGTGACCAATTGGATTGGTAATGACTCTTGAAGTATTGAAAATATTTTAGAATGATCTAGGATGGGTCAAGAATATTGATAAGAGTCTTGGTGGATGTATGGTACGATCCTAAGCAGGGGTTAGGGATTCTAGGAGTGGATCTAGTGAAGAAGACAAGGCACTTGGAGAACTAGTTGAGCCTAGAAACTTTGGAAGCTTCCAATGATCAACTATACCTTGGAGGAGAAGTTGATTGAGAGGGTCTTGGAGATCCTATTTGGGAAGGAATCCAAAAAGGAGTAACCATTGGATGGTTAGGAGAGGGAAAGAAGCCAATTGAGTGGAGAAAAATCTAGAGTCCTAAACCATCTACATCAGATCCATATAGTAGGGAGAAAGGAGTGGCTCATGTAGGTGTTCTCACACTAGTTTTGTATGCCTGTAATGTGGGACTAATATGTAAATGCCAGTCTCACCCTGATTTGTTAACTATTTTCTTCAAGATTTTCAAAATGGTTTTGTTTGTCACTTTAGCCTAGCCATTCCCTTGAGGATAATAGAATGAAGAGAAACCTTGTTTGATTTGGAATTATTCACATAGATGTTCAACATTTTTTTTTGGAAAGGTGTACCATGATCTATTAGGGTAGTTTGAGGAATTCCATACTGATAGATGATGTTGTTCAGTATGAACATTGAGATCTACTTTCCAATTATGTAGGTGAGGGAAATTTCTTCCACCCATTTTGTGAAGTACTCTATTGTTGCTATGATGTATTTATGTCCATTAGATGAATATGGTGTAATCTTTCCCACTAGGTCAAATCCCCACATAGAAAATGGTAATGGTGAAATGATAGGATTTAGTTCTTGGGCTGGTGCATGGATGAGGTCTCCATGAATCTGACATTGCCTACACCTTTGTACATACTTGTTTACATTTGTCTCTATTGTGGGCCAGTAGTATCCCATGTAGATGATCTTTTTAGCTAAGTTGTTGCCACCTCCATGGGTTCCACAAATTCCTTCATATATCTTGTACATAGCTCTCTAGGATTTTTTGGAAGTGAGACATCGTAATAGAGTTCCATCTAGACTTATTCTATATAGTGTAGTTTCTAGAAGGGTGTACCTAGAGGCTTGCAGTATGAGGGAATTTTTATGGTTCCTAGACAAATCAGGAGGTAAGACACTATTTTGGAGGTAATTATACATGTCATGGTACCATGGGGTTTTAGGACCAACAAGGACACACACTGATTCTTTGATTAGTGTTTGATGTGATGGCATCATGAGTTTCTCCACCAAAAATTGGAAACTAGTTTCATTGCCTAGCATATCGATCAAGGATGCTATGGTAGCAATCACATCTGTAGCTTTGTTTTCAGCTCTTGGTACTTGCTCAAAAGTGATGTAATGGAACTTAGTGTGAAACCTATCTATTTGCTCCTTGTATGGTATTAGCTTCTCTCTTAGTCATATAGTCATTGTTTACTTGGCTAATGACTAACTGTGAATCTCCATATAAGACTTTAAGGTTCTTGATTCTCCATTGTATTTCCATCTTTACTCCAATGAATAGAGCTTTGTATTTGGCTATGTTATTTGTGCATGGGAAGTTGAGTCTGAAAGATTTGGGAATCACATCATTGTTTGGAGTGATGAGTACTATCCCTCCTCCTGCACCATGGTTCGTGTATGACCCATCAAAGTATAGTTTCCATATCTCTATTACCCGTTGGAGTGTAAGAATAGAATCACTTGCCCTTAGATGGATTTTATGTCTACGTATTATATGTGGAATTCTCTTAGGATCATCACCCACTTTTCTAGTCATTTGGTGAGTGTCGATTTTCTTAGTAGATATTTGAGGGGATTAATATCTGCGATCAACTTGGTTTGATGGCTTAAAATGTAATACCCTTTTGGGAAGTGAAGACTACTGCTAGGCATGATTTTTCAATTGGTGAATACTTAATCTCATAGCCTACCAATGTTCTACTGAGATAGTAGATAGCTCTCTTCTTTCCCGTGTCATCATGTTATTCTAAGAGTATGCCTAATGTTGATTTAGTTACTGAGATGTACAGAAGTAAAGGTCTGCCTTGGTCAGGTGGCACCAATATAGGAGACTTGAGTAGATAGTCCTTGAATATTTGGAATGTATGTTCATATTGTTCTGTCCATATAAATGTAATGTCTTTGTGTAGTAGATACTAGAACAGATGGCACTTGTCTGCTAGCTAGGCTATGAACCGTCCGATAGATTGGAGCCTTCCTTGTAACCCCCTTAGTTGCCTTATTTTCATCGATGGTGGCATGTCCAGTATTGCTTTGAATTTCTCTGGATCTACCTCTACACCTCGATGTGACACTATGAATCCCAATAGGTTCCCTGTGGTGACCCTAAATGCACATTTCTTTGGATTTAAATAGACCTTGTATACATGCATTCTGTCAAATATGGGTCCCAATGCTTGTATATGATCTTTTCTAAGCATTGACTTGGAAAGTATGTTGTCAACATAGTCCTCCATTGTCTTGTGGATGAGATCATGGAAGATGGTTTTCATGGCCCTTTGATATGTTTCTCCCACATTTTTTAGACCAAATGGCATGACATTCCAACAATAGGTGCCACATGCACATGTACAATTTGTTTTGTGTTGGTCCTATGGTGCGATCCTTATCTGATTATATCCTGAAAAGATGTCCATGAGTGATAGCATCTGATGTCCTATTGTTAGATCTACTATCATATCGATGTTAGGCAAAGGAAAGTCATCCTTGGGACAAGCTTTGTTAAGATCTCTAAATTCTGTACAAATGCATATCTAACCACTATTCTTGGTAACTGGTACTAGATTAGATATCCAGTCTGCGTATGGGATTGGTCTTATGAATTTAGCATCTAGGAACTTCTTCAATTCTTGTTTGACTAGTAATGCAACATGAGGATGCATCTCTCTCATCTTCTATTTGACGGGTTTGGCATTGGGTATGAATGGGAGATGATGTAATACAAGCTCTGGGTCTAAGCCTGGCATGTCTGAGTAGGACCATGCAAAATTGACCTTCCTTTCTTTGAAGAAGCTGATGAATTGTTCTCGCTCCTCTGGCATGAGTGTTTTTTCCAAGTAGATATTCTTTCGGTTCTTGTCATCATCCGAGGTGACTTCTTCTATTTCTTCTACTAATAATTATGACTTTTCCTCTATTAAGGGGAGGAGTTCCTGATTTCCATCTTCTAGCGCCTCAATGAGGTTTTCACTAGAAGATACGTCTTGTTTTGTCTTTTTATCATTTTTTGTGCCAGTAAGTTCCTTTCGGTTTTCACTTACTGACAATTCTTTTTTATTTTTCAATTGTTTTTGATGACTGGAAAGAGGAGCTTCCTCCCCAAAATATGTCAATATGTCAAGGTCGATGGAGATACCTGCTTTATGGTATCCTGATGGAATTCCCTCTCTAAGTCCCATGAAGTCTCCGATAGCCTCATCATTCTCTAAGATATCTATATCAGGTTGTCCTTGTTGATCCCACTCTATCAATTCTGGGTGTAGAAGACATAGGTCCTTGTGGTGGGTCGACTTTGTTTGGTTGAATGGTACAATGAAGATAGTTTTGACAAATATGGATTTTGATGTGGATGCACCACCTAAAAAATTTCTATTGATATGTTTATTGATATAGGGTTGGTCATCTATGGTCAATTGGTCAAACAGATCATCAAGGTGTATGGTGGTGGCTGACCGAGGGGAATAGTCTAGGATTGATGGTTTGGAGTCGTGGAAGGATCTCCACTCATACTCATGGGATTCATTTTCACTAGAAATCTCATTGTATGTCTCACTTTCCTTTTTATCATGGATCACTTGGTTGAGGGTTAATCAGGATTGAGAGGTTCCCACTTTAGATGGAAATAACTATTGTAGTATATTGTTGATTAAAACATGTTCTGGGTTTTTCCCCTTGTGTAACTCTTCTATTTGTTCTTGATCAATGGGTATGTCTTGGGTGATAGGACTGGTTCTTTGTTTCCCATAGCCTAACCCTCTCTTGTTTCTTTGTGTTGGTGAGAGAGACAGTTCCATTGAACCTTGTTGTCTTGCCCCCACAAAATTTGTACCATCATACCCAAACCTTTACAGCATTATATAGCCAGCTCCACATGTTGACACGGGTAAAGGTGCTTCAAGTGTGTCTTATGTGTCTTGATACAACCATTTGTTGATATCTAGATTAAATGGGTTCTCTATTGCAATGTCTCTCCATCTAAAAAAGGTTGTGTGGACACCTAAATAGAACATGTTCCGAGGTTTCTGCTGTAATTGCTAGTTTTGGCATGCCATATGTCCTTGGCTCTGAGGCATGTTTGTGATAGTGAAAGCTTCCTCATAGATGTATTTACCACATCCCTTGTTAGTAATATACATTTCTCCCACTCTCATCATGACATCTTTGGGAATTGAATTCAATGTGGAAGGTATACTTACCTATTGGTTTGACGGAACCTGGTTGTCAGTACTACTTTTGATAGTGTTACAATATTGAAATGTGTTTATATCTCCTTCTATGATGATTTCTTCCCCCTGGTGTGGAAACTTGATGCACTAATGGTATGTTGAGAGTACAAATTTCATCTCATGTATCCATGGTCTCCTTAATAACATGTTGTATCCTAATTCTGGGTCTAGTATCTGGAAGGGAGTGTTCTTGACAACTGGACCTATCTAAACTGGTAGAATGATAACACCTTTAGATCATCTCTCTTCTTCATCATAGGATCTGATTTTGATCCTTCTTGTGACATTAATACTGGATTCATAGTATCCTAAGTGCTTTATGACATTTAAATTACAAATGTTTAATCCAGCCCCACCATCAACAAGGACTCTTCGAATTGAATGTTTGTGAACCTGCATGAGAAAGTGCAAAGGGTCATTGTGTAGAGGCTTGTGCTGTGGCACATCATGATCTATGAAGGTTGAATTCTTTTTGGCTGCTATGTGGTTCACAATATTGTGAAAAATCTTAGGGGTTATGTCCTTTGGGATAGATTCTTTTTGAAGTACTTGGTGTAATGCTTGCTTGTGTTGCGGGGAAATGTACAGAAGGTCAAACATGGATATTTGGGTAGGCGTACACTTTAACTGATCCACTTGGCTTGTCTATGGATCTGAGGTTGCAGGAGGGTTGACTGGTGTAGCAGAGGAGGAAGGCATTCCTTGCAAGACAAATTTTGTATGACGTGTGGTGACAACACATTTTGCACCTTGGTCTCTAATAGTGATGGTAGCCACATGGCTATATCAAGGATTTAGGCAATTGATAGTGTTTTCATTGTTGGCATAAGTGTAGTAGACCTATTTTTCCTGTCTACTAGACCCAGAAGATTTCCCTTTATTGTGATCATGGAATGTGTCACTGAATATTGTATGATTGATGGTACCTTTTGTTTGGGTGTTTGTAAGATTGATGACCCCTATGTGAATCAAATCTTGGATGGAGTTTTTCAATCGATAAAATTTGGGTGTTTTGTGTCCCTTCACTTGATAAAATTCATAGAAATCATTATCCTTGTACCACTTTGGTTTGATTGCACCATGTTCATATTCTCTAATTTTAGGGAGAGTGATATTGTTGGATTGTATCAGCTTTCTTAAGGCTGATTATATCGACTCTCATAATGGTGTGTAATCTCATTTTGGAAATAGAAACCGTGGTTAGCATTGTGCCTGTGGTTGATTGTTTAACATAGCAGATTCTATGATAGGGGTTGTTGATTTTGAGTGTGTTCTTATGGAGTGGGTAGCATGGGTTATTGGTTAGCCATAGGTGCACCTTGAAGTGACACTTTGGGTTGGGCGTAGTTGACCATTTTCACATCAATGACACCATCAATGGTGACATTTTTGTTTTTATTCTACCATTTATCTTTATCTGTTGGAGTCTTGTTTTTATTCATTTGGATAGGATCCTCAAGGAAACCTCATTTGACCAGTTCTACTCACAACGAAATCCTCATTTGATGAGTTGTTTAAAGTTTGGAGGTACTTGCAATTCTATTGTAAATGACATATCTGGAATCAGATTGTCAACAAACATGACTATTAGGTCTTTCTCGGGTACGTCATACGTAATTTTGTTTGCAATATTCCTCCATCCTTGTAGGAATTTTATAAAGGACTCTCCATCTTTTTGTTTGATATCATAAAGGTCCTTGATGCTAACCTTGTACTCGATGTGATGATGGAATTGAGCGATGAACTTTTTGGCCAATTCACCCCAAGATAGAATTCCATGAGGTAAATGTGAGAACCATTCCATTGCTAGTTTGGCTAAGCTTTGTGTGAATAGTCACATTAAGTATGTCTCATCATGTGTGACCTTGATGCAACTAGCAAAGAATTCTCGGATATGCTCAATAGGGTTGGTATTGCCCCTATATTTGTCAAATTTTGGTACCAAGAAATGAGTTGGGAATGAAGACATGTGAAGAGAGTGATCAAAGGGGTACAGGTATAAATCCTATGCAGTGTAGGATTTAGTTTTCCCTTGATTTTGCATATCCATCATTTGGGTTTGAAGGTTCTGCACTTGTTGGATCAACATGTGTGTTTGGGATTGAGTATTTTTGGTGACATTGTACCTCTTTGATGTTGTAGGTATGAGGTTACACCTCAGTTTCCCTTGAGAAGGAAGATAGGACCTCGTCCTTGGGACTTGATATTGATTTTCTAACACATGACTCTGATATGGGGGAATATGAGTGGCCCAAGGTTGATTCTGATGTGTTTGTTATTGGGGTTGGGGTTTTTGTTGCTACTCAAGCAGGGATTATTGCTGTTGGGGTTGAGTTTGTTGTTGCCGCTAAAGTTGGGATTGTAGATGGAGTTGCGGTTGTTGTTGCTTCTGAAGCTGGGATTGCTTCTACTTGGGTTGAGGTTGTTGCTGGATGAGAAAAAGCGTAACCTTGGGTGGGTATTGACTGAAAGTAAGACTTGCAAAGATGGATCCATGTGGGAATGATGTGTTGACCCCAAGGCTAGTAGGGATTGACTATAGTAGCGACATAATTGCAAAAAGGTTGCTGCTTTTTGGTGGGATTGAGGGCATAGTATGAGAGCTTGATTGGATAGGCCATAAGGCTGAAAGTTGACACACACTAGTGACCATGGGTGCACTTAGTTGGGAGCATGTCATGCATTTCATGGAAGACATGCTTTCTTGGTTTGCAGAGTTGGTTTGATTGGACACATTTTGTGCTAATGTCATTGCTGTCAAGGATGGGAAGATTTGAGATGCCATAGGTTCTGTTTGAGAGGGTCGAGTATTGTTTTGACCGAGGGTTTTCAGGCCATATGGTTGACACATTGAATTGAGAGGGGAGTTCGAATCCCTTCCTTATCAGCATGGCTAAGACATGTTCAGGTTTCCTCTCTACAAGAGTGTCAACCACTTGTGCGGAATAGGCATCTTGCTCTATATCTTCAAGCTCCTCTTTTGTGGCATTTTGGAACAAAGATGACCCATGGGGATTCTCAATAAATAGAAATAGACTCATATTTCTAAAAGGATTGTCCTCTTGCTTTGTTTCCCAAGTGGGGAGTCTGTTGATATAAGACTCATCAGGTTGAGTTTTAGTCTTTGACCTTGTGTAAGGCCTTCCATAAGGTGTTTGAGACATAGTGTGGTCCAGATTTTGTGACTAAAACAAGTGATATAAAGAAAACAGAAAAGGATAACCTTTCTAGGAGATTCTGAGTTATGTTTGGACAAGGGTAATTCTAAGGAAAGATGTTGATTTATCTTGATCTCAAAGTTTTGATGATGTAAGAATAAGATTTGTCGACCTTTGCCTGGGACAAAGTCACTGATAGAGATAATGTGATGATTTTGAGATAATGGGATCAAGATATTTTGAGTCTGAACTTTTGAACTAACAATGCTTGGACAATAATCATGCTTTCAAAGAATGGAAGATCTTTAATATTTAGAGATTCACACAATTTTCTTCACATTTTTCTGGGATAGACACTAGTCTGTGACACATAATGGGGAGTATTTTCAAGGTTTTTAGGTCAATATAGGTGTTTAAAAGGGCTATAATCAGTTGCAGCAAAACTCCACCGATTACGGTAAAGTGACTGGTCCATTGTAGTAATCTATCACTGATTGCGGTAATAAATAGGTCATGTGGCATTAAAATTGATGATTGCGGCAAACTTTTGTCAATTGCAAAAAAATGCGGGCAATTGTGGCAAAGGGGAAACAGTCTCAAAAATACTCAAAAATAGGCCTCACTGTCTGACAATTTTGATTTTCTGGAATAAGGCTTCTGATTTGAAAGATAGTTTGATGTTGATAACCCTAGAATTTAACACATTTGACTCATTTTGACATTTTTGATGTTTTTTTTGCATTTTGGAAACTGATCAACGAACAAGCACAATAGACAATGTGTTTTGACAGATTTAAGACTGAAATGTGTATGTTCTAAAAAATTTTCTATTTACAATGTTATCACGAGGTCTCAATAATGAATAGTCAGATTAATCTAAGTCAATGGTTTCAAAATAAAATATTATAGGCCCAATGCTTGAATGTTTGTTAGCTCAAAAAAAAATTGTCATACTACTAGGACACGAAGGTCCATGACATAAGCGCCCATATTTTTGTCATTGCCAGATATTGTTGTCGTATAGTGAAGATCTTTTTCACTACACAAATATCTTGGAATTCATATGTTGGGAATCTTGGGGGGAAATTATGGAACCCCTTGCACTATAATAAGGTATATGTTCAAAGGTAAACTGGGTTGGCCTCTAATTAATAGGTTTTAGTAGGGTCTGTGGCTTCTATCCAATTGGTTTGTACATGTGTGACTCACTTAAGAGCCTAGTAGACCATGTTGGCTCCTTAGGGATATTCAGTTGATCTAGACTATCATCAACACACCTCTCCCGAGCTTGGCTAGATATAAAATGAAACTTTGGTTTGTGTCTTTTTTATATACCGATTGGAAGGATTTTACCAGTTTAAGTTCGTTCTCCGAGGAAGAAGCGCATTCCCCAGACATGCCTTTCTAAAAAGTATAAAGGTGTTTAATGTAATAGATTGTGCAAGTGCACCAAAAACACAAGACACAAGGTTAATCGCTTAAACCCCAAATTTGAAATGCAAACTAAGCTAAACCACAATACAAGCACAAGTGTTCAATTTTAATGCCCAAATTTGAAATGTTTGTTTGCCTTTGTTCAATTCTTAACCTCCACGTCAATTTTAAAGAACTAATGTGTAAATGTGAGGTTCAAGATGATTGCATTCAATTTTATTTTTAAGCACCAACTTGACAAGTGGATTTATTTTAGGTTTACTTTGTTTAGACAAGTTAGTATGACAAAAATACTTGTAAATGTGAGTATGTACAACTTTGAAAAAAAATCTTTTGAAATAATTGATACTCACAAAGACTTACCCTTCTCTGTTCGTGGTGATTTGTCTAGTCCTGCACATAGAACAAGAAATGTCAGATTAAAAATAGATAGACAGAGGATTTTGATCAGATAAGCAATATTTCTAGTGATTGTGGTAAAGCACTTGTAATTGTGGCAAAGAACACTCAGTTGCTGCGTGATTTTGGTGATTGCGGAAAAGTACTTCTGATTACGGTAAAGCACCACTAATTGTGGCATGGATCAGTCAATTGCAGCAATATGTGTGTGATTGTAGTAAAATGATGTTGATCGCGGCACCAATCAAACAATTGTGGCACAGAGCAAGAAAAAAAAATTGCGAATAGAGATAAAAAAAACTTTTGTGAAACCCTTTTAACAATTGCGATAATAAACCAAACAATTGTGGAAAAATTTTGTTAATTGCGGTAAAGCACCAGCGATTGCAAAATTACACAAATATTGAGAAAAAACATAGAAAAGAATTATGCAATGGTATGATCGTGGCTAAAAAATTCTTTCTGTCATCTGCAAGGGATATTCGGGCTATTTGATTCATGTTGGGTTCACCAAAATGTATGCGGTATCAAATTCTATAACACTTAACAATGAGGGTTAGTAGCACCGATTTTCAATGGGGGAAATCAAATGGAAATAACTACTAAAATGAAACTATGAATCAATAAAATGTACAAGAAAATAAGAGAAAACAAATGAATGCAAACCGAATTGCTTGAAGCTTCTATTGTCTCTCTCTACTCCTTCTGAAATATTGTTTTGACGCTCATAATTGGTGTGTGCAGCGTCTATGACTTGGGAGCATCAAGAATTTGATATTGAATGTGTGGGTGATCACAAGACGGCTTGATGCTTGAACCAAATCTGATTGAGAAATGGCACATGTGATCTTGAAATCCTAGATACTTCAAAAGGTTATGAAGGGTTTGTTATATAGGAATTGAGGATGATATGAACGGTCAAGATCAATCCCTAAGATAGGAAGATGAACGATTGAGATCAAAGGGAACTAGAGAAGCCATCAGTAAACTCCACCTCTTCAACTGGGAGAGAGGAGATAGAGTTTAGTTAACTGAAGAGCTAATTATGAGTTACCTTTTTGAACTGAAGAGGTGGGTTGAGTTACCCATGTGAACAAGAGAGATGGGTGGAGTAACCCATATGATCTGATTAAGGATTATCTCTTTGAACATAATTGATTATTTAATTTATTTATGTAATTAAAGTTTTCAACATGCGAGATAATTGAATTCTTTTTTATTTAGAATTACTTTATTGAATGAAATTAAATTAATTTAATTGGAAGAATTGAATTAGTAAGTTTAAATATTTAAATTTAAACTTTAGGAAATTGAATTTAATTAATTAATTAATGGAAATTAATCAATTAAGGTTAATTAATTAAATAAAATTAATTATTTAATTAATTTTGGGAATTTGATTAGATGATTTCGGGAATAATTTAGAAGAAAATAGATGATTAATTAACGATTAAAAAACCATTAATTAACAGATGAAATGAATTTAGAGGAAAATAGATGATTAATTAACGATTAAAAAAAAATTAATTAATAGGTGAAAATTAATGTTTTTAGTGTCAAGTCGCAAGTCTGTCCATTTTAGGGTGTCTACACAAGCTTTTTACCAAACCTGGTTGTCTGAACCCATGACTATGTGATCTTTTGAAAGTACTTTATATTGTTATGGTTATTTGAGAACTAATAGTTCCTATATGTGAAGGAACCAATTTTGAGATTTATATATTACCATCTTGATGTCTTGATTCTTATGAGCCTAGGTAGGTTAAATGAGTGTATAGAGGGAAAGTGGCTTGCAATGGGGACTAGGGCCCTAAGTGGCTACTAGGTTAACTCATTGGAAAGTAACTTAACAAGTGATAATATTATACATTAATGGGGTTTTAAAATAAATAATAAGATTTTCTGAGTTTCTCGCCCATTCCTCGAGTGCTATTATAGGCTAGGATGGGAGTTAGAATCCTTGTCTTTATGAAAGGATTACTGAGTCACATAGAGTCACTTGGGGGCCAGGGTCCAGGGAGGACTACTAGGGTAGCTCAAGGGTGGACTTATGTGATGACACTTCCCTATATGCATCTTTGGATCCCTACATGTATCTAGTGCCTCTAGTAATGTGTTAATTCCTTATTGGGTTTAAGAGAGCTTAGATGATCTCTTGAGCATACCCTTGTGATGTCTTGTATGCATTTTATTTTTCCTTCTTGTTCTATACCCATGTGAGTGGGCTTGATGTTATCTCCTCAGCATGGTGGGAGTGGATTTTTGGTTCCACAAGGTTGGATGTTATTGATTATTTTACCATTTTAGATCTGACGGTCTTATTCATGCCCAGATGATCCTTGTTGTAGTTCTATCTTCTTATTCTTCTGGAGACTTGATCATTATCATGAGTTATATAATTGTATCTTATCTATATTTTAGTTGGAATCTATTTAGAGGATGTGTTATATTGTCATTAATTATTGCATACCCTGTGACTTGTGCAGTGGATGTTCATTCATTATGCATACCTTGGGTATCAGTTGTATATGTGATCTTGTTTTATGAGATGTATATTATGAATCAATTAATGTATCTTTTATGTTAGTTTTTTCTAGTTGTTCTTCGTAGATTAGTTTGCTTAGGTAATTCTATGTCAAGTAACCCTCGAGATTTGTAATCTATTTTTGAGTTTTATTTATGTGTATGTTATGTATTTCATTTTTTTGCTTCTGCATTTTTATCATGTTTATTTGTAAACCTTTAAAAAAAATATCCTGTAAACTTAGTTGCATGTTCTACATTTTTCTTCTGGGTTCTCTAGCGAGGTGTTACATCTAGTATCATAGACCGAGTTTCTACACTGGGAACTCAAGTAATTTTTATACCCATTAGGTGTCTTTTAATTTAAACTTGAAACAAACAAAGACATAAAACTCTGTTGTATTGCAAACTATTGTTTTGGTATCGTTTATTTTCTTTTGTTGTTATTTGGTTTTTTTAGATGTTTTGTTTCCCTCTGTTGCTTTAGGAATTATGCCTGCTGAGAATAGACTTGCTTCTAAAGGCTGAGGTAGGGATCGTGTTGGTGAACATGGAAGGAGTAGGCTTCATAGTCCTTCTTGAGTGTTAGGTAGGAGAGTGTTCATCAATAGAGTAGGGATGTGAAGAGAGGTGCGAAATAGGTTGAATCTAAGGAGCCTCATACTAGAAAATTATTATAGGAGATTCTAAGTTGTCAAGGACCTAAGAAGATTAGGATTGAGAAGGATGTATCTCATCACTCCCAGATTGAGGAGAGAGTGAGAGAGAGAGAGAGAGATCCATAAGCCCTAGAAGGAGAGACCATGCAACTGATCATGATACTCTTGCGGCTAATTAGATGAGAGACCTTCTGAGATCGCAACCTCCTCCCTTTAATGGGAAAGGTTCTAGTTTAGAGGAAAAGACATGTATCATTGGCTTGGATAGATGCTTTTCTATGAATCCTTTTAGTATAAATTCTAAAGCTAGATGTGCCATTATGCATCTCACTAATTTTGTGGTTGTTTGGTGGAAGATTGAGGAGGAAAAGTTGGGGCTCAGTATGGATACTGTTACATGAGAGTTATTTCTCAAGAACTTCTAAGAACTCTTTCCCTCATATCAGTGGAGGCAGAAGTGGGCAAATGAATTCCATAACCTACAATAGATGACTATGACCGTATATGATTATGACCATCAATTTCTAGAGCTCAAATAGTAAGCGGGTTTTGGCAATAATTATTTTCTTATGGTCTAGTACTTCATTAGGGGACTTAATGATCATATTATTTTCTTATGCTTTTCAATTTGGCTGCTGAACTCTTTTAGGCCTTTTTAGGTGTGCGTTGGTTATTTAAATTTTATTTGAGGATATTCATGTATTAATTTTTGTTATGATTTGATATTTATGATCCACTGGATAATTGTGTTATATCTTCTATTTACATTAACTTTATGGTTAATTATATGTTATGACATCATTATTACTATGAATTTACTGACAATACTAACATTATATTTGTATGCACATGTATCATTTTTATGTTTTAAATTTATGCTTGGTGTGTTTGATATGGTATGGGATAGAGTCGTAGTTACTTTCTCTAGCAAGATCCACACGATGAACTGATCTCAGCCATTGTTTTTTATATTATATGTATGCATTTGTTCATGTTTGTGATGACAAGCTTGTAGGCACCGAGCAACGTCTACCCTGAATTAGAAGGAGTGAGCACTCCCTATCACAATATCTCAATGGTGAAAGAGGGGCGATAATATGCATGCCTAAATCCCTACCATAAACCTACATTTTTTCCTAGGAATGGACAAAAATCTGATTGACTATCCTATCTGAATCCATCAAGGTGACGTGGATCTGTGAGCCTATCTGTGTATGCTTATTGTTTATGTTTCAGTTGTTTTTCTGTTTAGATGGTTTCAGTTGAATTTGTGATGCTTTTTGGCTTGTTTTTTTCAATGATTAATTATACTAATTATTAATATTAATAATCACACCTTTAATAAGGTTAAAACATTAATATATTAAATATATGGCTATTTAGTAATTAAATATTAATTAAATGCCTATATTTAATTATTAAGACTTAGTTTAATAATTGAAATTTAATAAATATTAAATCCAAAAGTCATAATTAATTATGCAAATTAAATTATTAAATATTTCTTTAAGTTGCCTTATTAATTTATTTAATTTAATTAAAACATTTTCTTGCATTTCAAATTATGACTTTGATTTTAATTTACAAAGTTAAGTTGTGCAATTGACTTGTGTCAAAATAAAAATTAAAGGGTTTCTTCTAATTTATAATTAAAATTTAAATCCTAAATAGAATTGCACTTTTCAAAACCTAATTATCCAATTTTCTATAAATCTAAATTGAAAGTCATTTGGAGGCTATTCAATCAGATTGAAGGAGAATTTTGGGAGCTAAAGAATTTTTGTAAAGCTTAGGAGTATTTTGGATTCACTGCTTGCTTTGGGATTGTATTAGATATGTTCATCAATTATTAAGGTAGGATTTTGAGAGTTTGATAATTCCAATTGTTCAGATCCCTGTCTTCTATGCATGTGAACTACTGGGATCCTGTGTTTGAAAATTCCTTGTTTGATATTGTGTGTTTAAATTGCTTAAAATCTAAAAAATTGGTTATTGGATTAATTTTGTGGTTTTTCCTTCATGTTTGTATATCAGATCTATTTTCTGGGCATAAGGGTTTTCATTAAAATTATCTGGTTTGCTAAAGGGCATTAGGGTTTTCAGATCTATGTAAAATCCTCTTTTTGTATTTGAAATTTATGTTTGTTCATCAAAATGGTTAAATGGCCTTCAGATTTGTAAAGATCCCTTACTAGTAATTGGAGGTTATGTCTTCACCAGGCTTACATCCACCCCACGGATCCAAATGTGCAGGATTGTAGGAGAATGAGGTTAAATTGCATGCTAGGAATAGTTTAATATAATTAAAAAATTTCATATCATTTTTCCCTATTTTAGAAATTGCATGCTCTTCAAACTTTCTACATATTACCCTTCTAGAATTAATTGCATTTATTTAAAATATATTTATTGTGCTTTTATATATATATTTAGTTTGTCAAATTTGTAATTGTATTTTTATTTTAAAAGTATATGGTGCTTAAAAAAAATTAAAAAATATATAGTCAACTTTTCCACCAGTCAATTATTTATTTCAATTTTTAAAAAAAAATTAAAAAAAATAATATTGTTTTATTCATTTATTGAAAAAAAATAATAATGTTTTTTTCATTTACTGAAAAAAAAAATGGATTTAATTTGGACAGGGAGGGGCCCTGCCCACCCCCCTATCGTGGGGTTGCCAAGGGCTCCCCATTGACAAAGTTGCTTGGTGCTGTGGGGATCCACGGTAGTCCATAACGGGAATATTGTTGTGGGTGTCATTGGCCACCCACGTCAGCCCCGAAGACAATGTCATAGGGTAGGCCCACAGGTAGCTGTAAGGATGTGACCCGCGAGGCCTGCCAACTATTTTTTTTATAAAATTATATAATGTTTTTTAAAAATTTAGTTTTTTTTTAAATTATAATTTGTTTATGTTAATTATTATTATTCTTATTAATAAATATTAATATTTAATAATTTAGTTTATTGGTATTAATATTTATCAATTAATAATAATAGTTAATCGTTAATTTATTAATTAATATTGTTATTAATAAAGTATTAATATTTATTAATTAAATTTATTAGTATTAATATTTATTAGTTAAATAGGATATTATGATTATTTTATGGATACTATTTTTCTATCAATCTTTTAATTAATTATTATTTGAGTAATAATGTTATAAAAGGAGGTTTTTAGAGTTGAATGTAAACATATTATTTATATTTGAGGCACACGCTTTCATAGTTAGATTTATGAGTACGATTTTTTCTAGGTATGTTTATATTGTCAATTAGGACTTCAGTAAATAAAATGATTGTTTTTAAGCAACTAGTATTTATTTTGCATCTAGATGCCTTGTGTACTTCGTTATATTTTTTTATATCTATCAGGGAATGAAGTCAACTTTAGGATGTTAACACCAGACAGTTTGGGGTTTTACTCTCTATGATGTCTTGTGTTTTTCAGTGTACTTTCGATGTCGATTTTGGTCTCAATATTTTTACCCAAAATGGTTGTCTGAACCCATGACTATGTGACCTTTTGAAATTACTTCATATTGTTATGGTTATTTGAGAACCAGTAGTTCATGTATGGGCAGGAACCAGTTTTGAGATTTATGTATTACCATCTTGATGTCTTGATTCTTATGAGCCTAGGTAGGTTAATTGAGTGTATAGAGAGTAAGTGGCTTGCAATGGGGGCCATACTCTAAGTGGCTACTAGGGTAACTCATTGGCAAGTAGCTTAACAAGTGATAACATGATACATTAATGGGGATTTATAATGAATTAATAAGATATTTTGAGTTTCTCACCCATGCCTCCAGTGCTAGTACATGCTAGAATGGGATTTAGAATCATTGTCTTTATGAAAGGATTACTGAACCACATAGAGTCACTTGGGGGCTAGGGTCTAGGGAGGACTACTGAGATAACTCAAGAGCGGACTTATGTGATGACACTTCTCTATATACATATTAGGATCCCTATATGTGTTTGGTGACTCTGTTAATGTGTTAATTCCTTACTGTATTTTAGAGAGCTTATAGGATCTCCTGAGCATACCCTTGTGATATCTTGTATGTCTTTTATTTTTCCTTTTTGTTGTATACCCATGTGAGTGGGCCTGAATTTATCTCCTTAGTATAGTGGGAGTGGACCTTTGGTTCCACAAGGTCAGGTGGTAGTGATTCTATTACCATTTGAGATTTGATGTTATTATTCATGTCTAGATGATCCTTGTTGCAGTTCAATCTTCTTATTCTTCTAGAGACTTGATCATTATCATGAGTTGTACAATTGTATGTTATCTGTATTTTGGTTGGAATCCATTGAGAGGATATGTTGTATTGTTATTCATTATTGCATACCATGTGACTTGTGTAGTGGGTAATGATTCATTATGCATACCTTGGGTATCAATTTTATATGTGATCTTGTTTTATGAGATGTATATTATGAATTTAGTTTATGTATATTTTATGTTAGTTCTTTATAGTTGTTCTTCATAGATTAGTTTTCTTAGGTAATTCTACATCGAGGAACCCTTGAGATTTGTAATCTATGTTTGAGTTGTATCTATGTATATGTTATGTATTTCATTATTTTTATTCCACGTTGTTATCATTATTGTTTGTAAATATTATCAAAAAAAATTTATCGTGTAAACTTAGTTGCATGTTCTGCATTTTTCTCCTAGGTTCCCTAGTGGGGAGTTACACCTTTTCATTAGAAGAAGGCACATTACCTAAATTTTTAGTCAACTCAATACTTTTCTCTTCAAGCTTGGTATTCAACATAAGCTTCCCTCTATATTCTATGGAGATTGTGATGAGATTGTTATATGTTTCTACAACTCTTCTCTCCAGATCCTCTACTTTAGCTCTATGGAGGAAAGACATATGGGTTAAATGATCTATTTGAAGATTTTAAGATTGGATCATTTTGTCTCCTTATTTGATCAATGAGTAAAGATGATTGTGTGTCCCACCCAGGTATTAGAATCATACCACTTCTCTTTACTAGTTCTCTTTCCTATACCACAGTGAGTGCATGCCTAACTAGATCATAATCTTGCAGTTCCAATACTAATTTCTCTTTATTCTCAGTGGTGTCATCTTCTGGCCCCAATTTAATCTTTTATTTCATTTCCCTTTAGTTTGAACAAGAAACTTTTGAATTCCTCGATCTGGATGAAATCATCATCCTACACAAACAAGTTGGAGAGCAACATCCTATCATCTGTCTAAGAAACTAGTCCTAAATATGACTCCCTAGTCCCTTCACCTTCAAGTGGCTTCTTATAATCCCCCATTGTTTGTCTTATTTCATGAAAATATGAACCTTTCTCGGTTATTATTTCTTTAGAAGCATATTTCATCACTTTGGGAGCATGTTCAATCTTTTGTCTTTTGATTGCTATCCTTTGTGAAGACTCAACCTCATCACCTTCTTCTACTTCTACAAAATATTCCTTTCTAAAAGGCACATCTTAATTTCATGATTCCAAATATTTAGGGTTAACCCTAGCCTCTACTCCAACAAACACATCAGGCATCATCTCCATGATCTCATCATACTTTTCAAGAAGAGTCTTCAGTCTATCCCAATACCCCAACTCATGGTAGAAACCAAGGAAAGAAGGATCAACTTATTTGAATTCCCTTTCCACTCTTTGCATGTCATTCCATCTTCTCCTCTTCTCAATCACCTCATCAACAAAAAATGTATTTATAACAATGTCTTCTTCAGGTAAATCCTCTTGAATTAGCAAATCAACATTTTCCATCTCCTTTAGATTGTGTCTCATAAATCCCTCAGGATTACATACTCTCATCTTGGCAATGTACAATCTGTAATGTCTCAAAAATACCTTAATTGAATCTAAGGCCAATTTCCCTATTGTAAAATCACCTACTACCAATAATGTGGGTAAGAAGGTACCCTTCTTCTTCCTTGGACCTAAGTATTCCTTATCAAATAATGTTAACTGCCAAATGAATTTAATTATTCCCACCCTAATATGGACATGTTTTGGAAAAATATGAGGTGAGGATAACCAAAAACTCTAATAATTTTAAATTTTTCAAATAGAAAAGCATCCCCCCAATTATGCCTAATGGGCCCCTAATTGTTAGCGTGCAATGGTATAATCATCCTTCTAAGTTCAAGATAAATTCTATCCTCTTTTGCACCTAACATATCTCTAATGGGATTTACAATCCAGTTTTCAAAATGAAAAAAATAAGAAGAATAAGTATTACATTGCCATACCCTTATTTAGAGCTCCACTGACATTTGCATGCCTATGTCTTCCTTCATCAGTATCAACTCATCATCCATATGAAACATTGTAGAACAAGATAAGGTGCATCAAAATTGAATAATGCTTGAAACTAATTGAAGAAGGGTTTCTCTAAATAACAACAAAGTCATTGTGAATTTTTTTAACAATAAAACCCACATAATCATATTCTTTGTTTACATGAGAGTGTTGAATATCCATGGCTACCATCATCTGATCTTCTATTACTGATTTTCCTCGTTTTGCTCCCAAAAATTTGCACAGACCATATATAGTATACTATAGATAATTGTGGAAGGTGTCTAGATCATAAGGTTCATTAACATTATCTGGAATTGGTATTGTCTTCCTTCCATCCCTTGGCATAAACTTGGGAACCACATTCTTCTTCAGAACACGTCTATGCAGGTGATACTGTCTCTTCTCTTCATCCAAGTCTATGTCAACACTCATGGCTCTTGAGATACCAAATGGCTCCACAAAGAGGGCTATGTCAATTCTTACAAAATAAGTTTAATCCTTTGTCCTTATACATTTGTTAAGTGGGCAATAACCCTTTTCCCTTTATTTTACTAGGTCAACATCCACAAAAATGTTAAAAATGATTAAATTTTACATATATAGAATCCAAGGGTTACATACTGGGACATCCTTCACTCTGTTATTGAAGAAGAATAGGAATATAGAAGAACTAGTGGAACCAGGAGTGTCTAGGTTCTTTCAATATTAGAACGTATATCTCCATGTCATTTCATTGGCTGATAACAAATTTGATGTTCCTGGCAACAATTGAACCCATTCTTCAAATAATTTGTCCTTCTTCTACTTTCCTGCAACTTCTTATTTGGTAGAGATACTCAGCTCTTCCATCTTCGTGAGATAACAATCTCACAAACCAAATAGAAAATATTAACTAATAAACTTATTTCTAAGCAACACAATGAATTTTTCTCAGGTTCTCTTTCTATCACACAGAAAACAATAACCCAAGATATGAAAATTATGGCTATGGATTCAACTTTAAAGATCTTCTTTTTAGTGCTAACCATCCAACCATCGACTCAAGATTAATGTTATGCATGCCAAATACTGAGAGTAGCCATGGAGGAAATGGTCCTTTCATCAAGCCACAAATTCATAACCCTTTAAAATAATTGTAAAAGATGCCAGCACAACTATACATTCTCCATCATGTCACAAAATTCATTGGTCTAGACCCCACTCGTTATTTTTCAGCTCAAGTCAACTGTCAGAGAAATCTACATGGCATCCAACACTACTTCACCTCATAAAACATGACTTACATTGTATCTTGTGACCTTGCACCAAGCCATAACAGTCATTTCGCATGATCACGACCTTCAAAAGAAACCACATCATAAATATGCAACCTTGCACCAATGGTCATCTTTAACATCTTTGTAAGATCGCAACTAATAAATGTTTAGGAAAAGGTAACCTACAACCTTGTGCTAACCATTTATCACCATGCCCAAGATATATAGAAACATCTTGCACCACCACAACCAAATGATAGAACCTTTTAAAACCTCATTGATGGTGCAAAAAGGCTTTTCTTCCTTTGAAACTCCATGCTATAGATGTCACAATCTCAGACCATCACTATAAAATTCAAACTTTATAAAACATTTGTGATCGTGTGGTGCCTGCATAAAATTTGAGTTAGGTTTCAAAACTTAGGAAAAGTGGCATCTTTGCACTTGTTCGCACCTCAAACATAAACTTTAAAGATACTTGTGAACCTGTGACAAACAAAAAGATAACTGCTAGAGACACCATCACACGATCGCATTTATTTACACTTAACCATTATTAGCAACAATGTTTGGACAAATTCAAATTAACCACCACACTAACCTGAACATAGGGTCGCAACAAAAAATGTTTACTTGACTTTCAACCTGCAAGCTTGTGCAAAGACTCACCTTAACTGCTAGCGTGTCATGCCCAAAACTAGGGCAAAACACACACACAAATTTTTTTTTTTAAGACATAAAACAACATCAACAATGATGACACAATAATACTGAGAGCACTGAGAATAGTTGAAAAGATGGTGAAGTTACTTCTCAAGTTGAAAGGTCTAGAATAGATTGAGTCGTGGTTATTGACAAGGCGGTTGCAGAGTCGGTATTCCAACTCGAAAGATGGAAATAGAATCTACGGTTTAGTATTGTAGGGAACACAGGGGTATACTAACCCCATTAATGGTTGACCTAGCAATCAAATTAATTAATCTTGTTCAATGTTATTACAATCCTTAAACATTCCTAGTTTAATAAGGATTCCCATAATTACTATAATCTTATCCAATTTCATTATGAAAGGATGCATTTAATTTTCTAACCAATTTCTTTCCAAAAACAAATTAACCTAAAAGGTGTATGTACCTAGGTTATATCTCTTGTATGTGATTTATTTAACATAATCGATAATTGTCTACACTATTAGTTCATGAGATAACTATATTAATAATTGAATTATATTCGACAATAAACTTGGTACAGTGAACTAGCACGAAATGTTACCTAAACATAAAAGGTGGATTAGTTAAACTACCATTACAAGATGTACTAAAGCCCTCTTATACATTAAATTAATTAAATTAAGAAAATCAATTCATTAGGCCAAAACCCTATTAGTTAAATCACAAATTCACAATCTAAGGGAAAACCTAAACTAACGAATATTAATGATCCGTTTTAAATAAGTAACCATTGGATTAAAAAAATACTATTATTTTAATAAGTTGATTCAATACTAAATTAAAATTGAACATATTAATAAATTTATTACTCTAATGGGTTATTAAATTTTAATTAATAACATGGATTACTAAATTATTACTCTAACTATGTAATTAATAAAAGTAAGAATCCATTAACATAATAGCAAATCTATACATGTTGCATAAAAACTAAATCTATTAATTTAATAATTAACTCCACTATTGAATCAAAATTATATAATGAACTACATAATTTAAAATAAAACAATAATGAAATAAATCTATTAATTACAAATCCTAAACAACTAATCTAACTAACCCTTCAAAAATCAATTTCAATCTTAATTAAGTTCTCCCTTAAAAAAAAGTGTAACCATAGCCATTAATCTCTTAATAGAAAACTAAGTTAATCCCTAATAAAATAATTAATTAACAACTAACTAAATATAGAATACCACTAAAATTATTTAACAATCTTAAACTAACCTAACTTACTAACCTTCTAACCTAAACCTATCTACTCATTATCCTATCACATCACCCCCTTATTCCCATGTCCCACTTGCCAAGTGGGTGGGGTGAAATGAAAATATTTCCAAGAGTGCAAGTTTAAAGGACAATATTTTGGGACCCACCAAATATTTTTCCTTATTCCTAAGCAAGGAAATTTGAAATTCTAATGCTATAGGGTTTTCAAAGAGAAGTGGGCACATATTTTAAGGTGAAGGTGGGGTCACTTCAAAGTTCCTCCTTTCAATGCAACAAAAAGGAGGTCATAAGATTATGCATGGTGGAAGGAAGGTGAGGGGTATGTGGGTGGGGAAGAGAAATGTGGGGCCCACTTACAAAAAGGTAAGTGTTTTAATAATAATTTGCTTGCTATTTTTTTTTGTTTATTAAATGTAACCTCTGTCACAACATGCTGCGCCCATTTATGGGAAGAGGAGTATTTGACAAGTTATATTATGTAAACTATTATTAAATAGAAATTAGTAATTAACATTAAGGTTATGTTAGGGAGTTAGTACACTAACTCTTATTAGGAAGAGCATCTTGGCGAGGGAATATTCTCTGTGGCAAGGAGAATTATTTCCCTTCCCATACAAAATCCAGAGAGCATTTTTGCTCTAAAAATCTGGGAAGTAACATTGGAATAATTTGGGTTTAGCTTTTATCATTGGTTTCTTGATTTTATTATAGAAATAGTTAATTTTATGTATTTGATTTATTTCATTAGTTCAATGCACTAAGTGAGCTATCAATTGAATTTTAATATTAGTTGATTAATATACTAACTTGTTTAATTTACTAGTATTAACAGCTTATATGCTATGAAAACTTATACATTGCTTTTCTTTTCATTATTGGGTATCCTTCTACCATGAAAAATTAACTTCATTATACCAAAGAATAGATTACAATAGACATGAAACTAAATACTCTTCATTTACATTATGGTAATGTTTCAAATACAACTACACATCTTGAAGGTGAAAGGTCTATACCATCAATGAAAAGTATACAATATTTCTTTCTTAAATGAAGCTATTACATAACGAAATAGAGATCTTCACATCCTACTTGATAAGATTTCAATAAGAACATTACAACATTCTACAAGAATGAATTTCAATACAAAAGGAGTAACCATGCAACATTAAAGTTTCTCTAACACAACCACACCAAAATGGAGATTTCTCCCAAGCTTTTTCACAATCTTCTTGACTTCAAACCTGCAAATACATGGGGAGAACCATGGAAATCTCACCTCCCAACCAAGATCTCAAGGAGACCACCCCTGAGCTTGGAGAACAAGGATAAACAAGTAACAACTCCAAATTTCTCACAACCATCATATATGCACAAAATAACAATTAACTCTCAACCAAGGCTTCACAAATGAGTTTTCCAAATCCATTGAAGTAGGGTGAAGGTGGGATTTTCCAAGGAGGAGAATGCCATATCTATTCAAAATTTTCAACAAGAGTTTTTACATGTCTTTCCAAGGCTACATTGACATTCCTTACATATACACATTTGGTCATTTCCTCTTCAAGGCAAAACCACATACATCTTTCCATCCAATCTTCCCTTATCTCCCCCAAAATTAGGACCAAATATAGTGGCATGCAAGGGCCCATACACCTTTCATTTTATCCCTCTTCTCTCCATGAGAAGAGACTCTCACTACAATGGAGAGCCCAACTAACCCCTTCACCCAAGGCCACTTCTTCCCTTTCCAAGGGTGAGTAATGCCTCAAACACCCATGAACAACACTCCTAAACCAAAGGAACAAGAAATGATACAAAATCAAAATGTATCCCCAACCCAACACACAATAACAAGATCTACATACAATAAAACTATGCAAGACTTACATATATGAACTCCATACAAGATTTACATATATGAACACCATACAAGATTTACATGTTTATAAAAACAATAACATACAAAGCTTAAATGCAAGAGTATTTCTCCATGGAAAGAATCCACTAACCTTGGTCCAAGAAAAATGGCAAGAATGTGGTTGAGAAGAATCCCTTATCCCCTTTCCTTTCCTTCCTCCAACCCTAATTGTCTCTAAAATTAGAGAGTGGGTGAACACCCACTAAGTCTCTCCAAACCCTCTAAAAAGACCCCTAGAAGTGTACTCAAGACCTAGCAATTAATGAGACATGCCCTCTAGTCCTTTTTGTCTTACCTCTTGTCTCCCCTCTTAATTGAGAGTTTAGTAAAGAGTGTGGGACAAGTTAGATGCATGAGGTCATCTCCATTTTTGCCACTTTTCAAAAGTAGGCATTTTGGAGGGCCATAATGGTGATCTAGGCTTTCCCATAGGTAAAAACTAGCTCCCAACCCAAGGTACCCCTAGAGTTAACTAACTTTGGCAAAAAGTACACTCTAGGGTCACTTTTGACCCCTCCAAGGTACCCTTAAAGTTCAAATCCGAGTTCCAAATTGATGTGATCCCTACAAGACATTTATATGCAAGTGGGATTAATATAACATCCTATAAGGTTTGGTGATTCTTGCCCAAGCCCTAAGTTAACATGTCACCATCCACATGGACAATACAAGTGTCAAGTGACACCAAGAAAATACACATCACATTCACAATGACATGTCCAATCAACAACATGAATTTAAACTATTAACACACATTCAGATTATGTTTACAACAAAGATCACATTACAACGAGGTTTCAACCCCTTATTGGATTAAACCTTGGATTA
>MU228423.1:499251-517693 GCA_018584345.1 Thuja plicata | reverse complement strand
AACAACATGAATTTAAACTATTAACACACATTCAGATTATGTTTACAACAAAGATCACATTACAACGAGGTTTCAACCCCTTATTGGATTAAACCTTGGATTACTCAATTCACATGTGTTTAGCCCTAATTCTCCAAATAATTTCATGGTTCTCTTTCCTGCACACTTAACTCGAGCATGAGTAGTCCAAGGCAATAAAATCACATGCATATATATATATATACAATTCATAATTTGCAACTTTAATCAATATGAAAAATTCAATTTTTAAATATACTTTTCATTAAGTAATGCTCAAACATGGTGTTTCCATAATCCTTACATTACGACATATCATTCATGCTATTTCCTAACTTTAAGGCATTATTCATGAAATAATCAAATCTAATCATGATTTAGTCTTTCTCATCAAATCACATATCTAAGAATGTATAACCAAAATCAACAATATGTTTTAGGTTCTAATCCGCATCAGAATATAATCCACATAATAAAATCATCATCATAAATTTTAATCCTTGAATTACAAATAAACATACATAAGCTAAATCATCAGAACATGAACTCATTAACTCACAAGTCACACTAATCATTCCAGATCTTATATAAATCATGATGTAGTTTTATCTAAATTGCATAAACATTAATTTTATCAATTCTAAAAACACCCAAATGGCATAAAATCAAATAACCAATTTCCTCGAGTAATAGTTACAAAAATGTCCTGAACTCAACAAGATATTTCATCACCTATCCTTTAACCTTCAAAGAACTTCACATCTCGACATAATTTCCAACCTTGATTATAGTTTTCCTAAACAACTCATATCAACATGTGTACCCAAATTGAAACATCTCACCATTCATCTAAATCAATCATCATAATGTATCATAGGGTCAACATCGTGAGTATGCAAATGGTCATAAATTATAAACTATCATCATCTAATATAATCAAATCCCTATCAAAAGGGTAAAACCTCCTAATTCATCAAAACGTAAAGCCAATTACTAGGTCTATCAAAATGGTAATTGGAAAGGCTATGATGGGTTTGGGGTGAGGCCTCACACAGTGCAACATCACAACTTCTTGATGTAACTAAAAAATCCTCCTACAAACCTATGCCACAAAGGATTTAACCACTTCGCAAGATCGCAACCCTTTAATGTTAACTTTTCTTAACCTTGCGCTCAAATTTTTAACTAGATAGGGTCAAAATTTCCATGTTTTCCCTTTTCTTCCAATCTAGCATTCAACATGAGGACCATATCATCCACTGCAAACTTTTTGATAGTGGTTTTTTTGTCATATAAATATTTGATCTGCAGTTTTAATGTTGTATTTCTTATATGTGCTTCTCCTCTTGTTTCATCTAGCTGCATTATAATATTTATTCTCATCCTCATTTATCATCTAATTCCTCATCATAAGCCTGCAAAAAATCATACATTTTCATTAAGTTATTTTGTCAAAATCTAGCTTCAATGCCATATGCAAGGTCAAAAGGTGCACATCCAATTTCTTTTTTCATAGTTACTCTGTCATCCCATAATGCAAATCTTAGCTTGGAATCCCAAGCCTTCTTATTTTCTTCCAGGACACTTTTCATGATTTTAATCAAGCTTTTATTGCTTGATTCAGCTTGGCCATTTCCCTATGGGTGATATGGAGAAGAGTAAGATATCTAAATCCCATAATTATGAAAAAATGCATCAAATTCATCATACCTGAAACACATAGCATTATCAACTACTATTTTCTCAGGGCATCCAAATTTTATATTAATATTCTCCAAAATAAAGTCTACCACCACTTTTCTTGTAGAACTTTTAGTAGGAATAACCTCTGCCCACTTGGTAAAATAATCAGTAGCCACCAAAATCCATGAGTGGCCACCACTTTAATTTCCTGCAATCTATCCAGTATAATCTAAACCCCACTACTAAAATGATGCTTTAACATTTATAGGCCTAAGAGGTAGGTTACCAGGAAATTTCAACTTACCTAAAAAACCTTTGGCATTCATCACAATTTCTTACCATTTGACGTGCATCTTTGAAAATAGTTGGCCACAAGAAACAACACCTCAACACCTTATGAGTAGTTATTTTAGCCATGTAATGACCACCATACACTCTACTATGAATTTCTTCTAGAAGCTTCTTTTCTTGTTTTTGATTGACACATTTAAGAAACACACCTTCATTTCTTTTCCACAACAGTTCTCCACTAACTATGGAATATTTCATGGCATACAATTTAATGGCTCTTTTCTTGTTATCATCCATATCAAAGGGTAAAATAATTCTTTGTAGGTATACAATAATATCTTTGTACCATTCACACTGGGGAACATCACATATAAATGGCCTTTGATATTCTTCTAAAATATTAGCATGGTTAGCATCAAGATTTTCTTCAGTCATTAGTTTTGATAACCCCTGGCCTATTACCAACTTGGTAACTTGAACATCTATGTTAAATTATTGGATCCTATTTATCCACAAACAACTCCTCCCGAAGACCTCTTATTGATTGAAGATGTCTTTAACATATACACTTGGTACATAAGCAACAACAGTTGCTCCAATTAAATAACACTTGAAAGCCTTAACAACTTTCACCAATGCATCTGCTTGTTTTTTATTAGTCTCATACTTTAATTCTACAGCTTGCAGGGATTTACTAAAGAAATCTTTGGGTTGTTCAAATCCCTCTGAATTCTTCGGCAAGAGCACTGCAATAACAATGTGGAAAGATGCAAATGAGAATATTTGTATAGGCTTTTTATAATTAGGAGTCCTCAAGATAGGAGCATCCTTGATGGATTTCTTAATATCTTGAAAAGTCTTGTAAGGTTCAACATCCCATTCAACCTTGGCTCCTTTTTTCATCATCTTTGAAATAGGTTTACTAATTTCAACAAAATTAGTAACAAATCTCCTTAAAAAATTTACTTGGTCAAAGAATGCTTGTATTCCCTTCACATTTTGGGGATGTGCCACTTTATCTATCATAGCCATCCTCTCTAGATCAATCCTTCAGTCACCCCAAACACACATTTTCTTGGCTTCAAATAAATTCCATAATCTAGTGCTCTAACAAATATTTTTTATAAATGCCCACAATTTTGGCTTTCCACCTTTGAATATGATGTCAAAACATCCTAGTAGACTCCCAATAATATATCAATAAAATCTACAAAGGCAACATCCATGGCTCTCTGGAATGTATCCCTACATTTTTTAATCCAAATGGCATCCTAACATAGACATAGGTTCCCCATGGTGTTGTGAATGTAGTCTTGTACTACTTTGATTCTTCAACCACTATATGGTTATATCCAGAGAAACCTTCCATCGTAGACATAAGCTCACACCCTGTCACTTTTTGCTACATTGCTTCCATGTTAGGCAAACCATAATTATCTTTTAGTGAAGACATATCTATATTTCTAAAATCTACACATAATCTTATGTCTCCATTTTTCTTTCTTTGAGGCATAAGGTTGGAAACCCATGAAGAGTGTTTGATGGGCTTGATGATACCAACATCCCTCATTTCCATTAGTTATTCTTGCATTTTGGGAGAAAGAGTGGGATTAATGGGCCTTTACTTTTTCTTGAATGACTTATCAGCACCATTTAAGGGATCACATGTTGGAATAAATCTTCTCTATAATCCTTTAAGTCATCATATGATAAAGATAACACATGCATATATTTTATCGAAATCTATTAGTTATTTCCTTACCTTTGGGGATAAATTCTTAGCAATGTATAAATTTTTTGGAGCCTCCGTTGTTCCAAGGTTTATTTCCTCCAAGTCCTCAGAATTATGTACAATATTCATACTCATTGTTTTGTCTTTGTTATCAAAATCCCTTTCTAGAATTACCAATCCATTAGGAGCCTTATTTGTATTTAATTGCAATTCATCCTTCCCAAACACTGTATACTTCCCACGTGAACTTTCCACATATGCACTAAAATCAATCTCTTGATTCCAATATTCACCCTCACATTTCAAGAAACTTACAATATCAATGTCATCATCAAATACTTTCCAGTTCTCAATATTGTCAAGGAATGAAGGCCTAGTTTGTACTTCAACCTTTTAAATTCCTGCAAATGTGACATCATCTCCCTTAAGAGAAATATTTTCTAGGATACCTTCCATTTTATTGTGGCTCCTATCCATCGAGTCAATCCAAAAATAATTAAAATTTTCAATCTCATCCCGAACAACATTCCTATATTGTTTTAATCTCTTATTCTTGGAAGCGTATTTGGATCTCACTTGGGATATTATGAATTCTGAATCTCCAATAATACTGAGATTCTTAATTATATATTTAGAAACTAATCTCATCCAAATCAATAAGGATTCATGCTCTAAAACATTATTTTTACAAGAAAATAACAAAGTAAATGAAAACTTGAAAGTCTTACCACTTGGAGAAATTAGTAGGACACCTGCACCTGAACCTTCCCTTGAACTAGCACCATCAAAGTATATAATCCAAAGACTATTATCAGCAGATAAATTCTCCTTATTGTCGGTTAATTTTACATGTACCTTCTTCTCATCTCTTATCAGATCTTAAACTATGAATGTGTCCATATCAGTGTCAAGGAAACAAGTTATATCCTCATCTTTACCGATCTTAATCATGTGTGACCCTTGACTCACGGTTGACCTTTACATTTTCACCATCAATATTAAATGTTGCAAAAGAAAGATCACATTGAAAAATACCTCCCATATATGCACTCTATTTTCTAGATAACAACATTCCATAATGAGGAGGAATATCTGCAACTATAACACTCATGTTTAGAATCTTACCAGGGTATCTAGCCAATTTAATGGTAGGGCCTTAATAGTAACAATGACAGACACTTCTCTTAAATCCATGACTTGATGTCTCACATGAGGAGTGTCAATTGTTAACCCCATAAACTCCATAATGTTTGTTGGAATTACTGTGTTTGATGCCCCTGATTCTATCATGCATTTGTTTAGCCTATTTCCATTAATGATCACTATTAAAAAGAAAGGGTCCACACTGCCTAGACAAACATTCCGAGACTGATCTAAATACATTTGAGAAATTTGAGAAACTAATCCCTCTAGATATTTTTCTTTATTTTCCTTCTTACTTTCCCCATCCTTTTCTATCTTATTCTCATCTAATTGTTTCATTTTAATTGAGGATGAACCCCTAAACCATGCTAGAGTTTTTTCTTTATGTTCCTCTATCCTCATCATTTCAAGAAAAGGTACCTTAACTATAATTTTGGAAAGTGGTTGCATCATATCTATAGGAACATACTAAAGGAAAAAATTCATTTACCTAGAGTATCTTCAACTTGATTTGTTTGGCTACGTTCATTCTTCATTTTCTACTTATTATCCTCTTGAGTAGGAGTAGCTGAATTTTACATGTCCTTTAATTTAATTTTGATGCAGAAGCTGCATCAATAGGTTTAAGGGCCTTAGCTTTCTTAGAACAAAACATGGTTTTAACCTCTTTGATCTTGACATCATCTTTATCCTTCTTTGATAGTTCATTTGTTTTACCCTTCTTCTCTTTAATGAACATACTAGTAGGCTTACCATCATCACCTCCAACAATTCTATTTCTCAAATGGTAATTATCCCTTTCTTGGGCAACCATGTATTTTTTAATTTTTTCTATTTCTTGATCAAAAGGTTTTCTCAGTGAAAAGGGGGGAGAACCATGTGCAAAATTGCGCTTCTTATTATCAATTTATTTATTAGTTTGAGAGGAATGTTGTTTCTCATATTCCTCTTTCCTTCTCCTTGATTCCATGACATCTTGATCTTAAAATTCTTCACCAGAATCAAGCTCATCTCATAAATATGATGATGTCATGAGACAATCTACCTCATCATAAGTTTTACCAATCCCCTCTTCATGTTCTTAACTAGCATACATGCTTTGTGCAACAACACAATAGTCAGGACTGTGAGGTGAATTGCATGCCATACACCAAGGAGAACCTTCATTCACATTTGTGGTATTCTTTTGTAAAGGATCAGGGGTGAATAAATCTAATTTCTCCTTTTGTGCTAGCTACACATGCTTCCCATCTTTCCATTGGCTATTGTAAGGATAATTCTGCAATCTAGGCTTCCTACTAAATTATTATATGAAGGATTTTCACCACTAGCAACCCTGTCATTTGTATTTCCACTAGTTTCTAGGTCCTTCAATATATTTAGAACCTTATCCAATCCATCATCCTCTTTGGGCTTAACTTTAGAGGATTTATCACAATCTTTCTTGATAGATCTAGAAAATTTAGGATCATCTCTTCTCCCCAATTTTCTAGATACCCTTCCATTGCTTTCAATATTCAGAGCTAACTTAAATGCTTCCCTAACAGTTATAGGCTCTTTATCTAAGGAAGTAACTTATATTTGCATAATAAGAATTTAAATAATTTTCTAGGCAAACTTTCTCATCCAGCCTCATGACTTGGAACAACTTTTGCATAGATTTTCAGAATCTTATGTTGAATTCAATGATTTCTTCATTCTAATTTTCTTTACATTATAAAACTCATTCAACATAAAACCTTCATTAGTCTTATCACTAGATTGTTCCCTGAATTATTTTTCAAAATCATCCCATGTATCTATCCAATCATTAGGCAAGCCTCTAAACCAATCCCTAGCATCCTAAGCTAAAGAATGAACAAATAACTTCAATACTACATCTCCATGCTCAACCTCATAATTATTGAACATATCAGTGAAAAAAATAAATGTTCCTCACAAGTAATAACATTGTTTCCAGAAAAATTTGTCAATTTGTCCCTTATCTCATTTGAAATAGGATGAGGATAATCGAGAATGCCAATAGAATATAGTTGTATGTATGTTTCAATGTTGATCGGTCTCCTTTGGAATTGGCTAGTAGCATCTTGGTCATTGTTACTAGATCCTATATTTTGGTCATTTATAGGAATCTATGAAATGATAGGTGGTGGGACATTAACTCCTTGAAAAATAGAATTCAATGGTGCAACAGTGGTACCAGTAGAGGCGTAGTAGATTGTTTCAAGAACATAATCTTCCTTTTCATTTGTAATCAGGATGCTTCCATCTCTACCTTCTGTAATTCTTTTACAAGAATTTCATTATCTTTTTTTTTTTTCTCTCTCTCTCTCTCTCTCCAACCTAATGTCAAGCTGAGACATAGTTCCACCCACAGGACCCCTATTAATAGGCTCATTTATGGCTATCTCAATAACTTTATGATTTCCTTTATCCTTTTCACCCTCATTATTTTGAGGTACTAGTTTATTTTGAGGGAAAGAAGTGTTCTTAGGCTTTCATATATTGTGAATCTAGAAAACAATTGGACTCTCAACATCTTTCTTGGGTTCTTCAAAATTTAGGGCTTTGAGGTCATCCAATTATTTTTGAAGTCTAATTTTTTTATCAAGGAATCTCTAACTTCCTTTTCTTTCTTTATTATTCCTATCTCTCAATGAAATATGCTCATGCATTTGGCTCTTCAAGGAATCAAGATCCTCAAAAACTTCATCTGAATCAAGAAAAGTACTTTCTAACTTTGAGGAGGTAGTTGGGTTTAATGTTTCTTCTTCATTTTGAGTAGACAGATGCCTAAAAGGAGAAAAGCTACAAATAGGAGATGGATCATCATATCTTCTATTTAAAAAATCTCTACTCTTACTTCTTGATCTTCTATTATTATTATTATTATTATTATTATTATTATTATTATTATTATTATTATTATTGTTATAAATAGTATGAGTTACTTCCTTTGTATGTTGGGGTTCCTCCTCTTGATCAATATGAGATGAAAAGAAGCTCTCTTGTACTCCAAACTCTATAGACTCATAATTATTATGGAAAGTTTCACTATTCTCAATAATACTATTGTAAAACTATCCTCTACTTCCACTTCTAATTTTTGGTTTCCATGTTGGGGGAGCACTACTTGTTCCTTTATTTTTCCATGGGCATCTACTCCTTGAAGTACTTTGAAGCTCACCCTCTATTTTTTCATCAGGATGCTCCTTCGCCCAGGATCTTGTGATTTTCTTATTCATCTTGTATCTTTGAAAATACAAATTTTTAACCAGCACTACTACAGAGACTTGAGTCACCAACCAATGTAAATTGAAAAATATTTTTATGAAAAATTGCAAGAAAAATCTTACAATATCACTTCCTACAAGACAAACTTGACTCCACACAAGATATCAACCGTGGATGACAAAAAATTATCTTAGACACAAAACAATATCCTCCAACCCCAAACTATGAAAATACAATATCAACTCTATGCAATATGATGGACAAACTAACTTGACTAAAATTAACAAGGCATTGAGAAAGCTCAACTAATAACCTTATCAATTACAAAATTACTACAGAAATCCTCAGCAGAGTCACCATTTTGTTGCTGGATCGAATGAGCTAACTCAAATGGGTTAAATGACCTAAATAGTAAAACACTAGATATTATTGGAAAAATTAAACAAGACTTTTGCATCTCCATCCCCAGTGGTGTCACCATTTTATTAGTTCCCAAAAAAGTTTTATGCTTCAAAAGCTACCAATACACTCAATTAAAATTCTAAAGAGTTTCTAACTCCAATGATTAAACCTACATGAATGAGTAGACCAAATAACAGGGATTAGAAACCCCCCACCCCACCTACACTTTAAGCTCTACAAGACTAAGGCGGATACACCTGAATTTAGTATAATACTACCCTCTTTAATACTCCCTGAATTTAATAAACATATTCTCTCATAAGATGGCTCAACATTCACAAGAAAATATTATGTAAGAGCTAATTACTTATTGATTCTCAATTGTTATCGAGCTTGATATACACATAGAAAAGACAAACTGAAAAATGAAAAGATTTTTTTATCAAAGATGGAATAACTAGACACCTTGAACCAACAAGATAAAAATTCATAGCATATTTAGATCAGTGCCTTATCCATTGGATAATACTCTATGTTTACAACCGCTTGTATGAATGCCATAAAACTGTGACTAATTCAAGACTTAGATTATTATTGCATTACAATAACATCCAATGACGTAATCCAGAATTAGCCTTCTTATAACGATCCTTATGCCAACCTTATTAACTCATGAATTAATTTTCAGCATTTTAATTGATCCTTGATGAAATCTTATAATTAAACCATACACATATAAACAATATGCAGTGAATTGAATAAGTACTTTGAATTATTAAATTCAAAACTCATAAAACCAATACAGAGGAGAGCACCAAATCTGAATTATATTTCATTAACTTCAGAATCATTGTCTTCATACATTGATTTTCTCACTAAAATATTACTCAACAAGACTAAAAATCCAATACTAAAACATCTACTTTATCTATATACTGAACTATAGAATATTCAATACATCTGTTAAACCTCACTGAGGTTGTAATGACTATTGAATTTAAGAAAAAAATTCTTAGCCCTTCCTAATTGATCTTTGAAATCCTTTTATAGAATAAGGATTGCAACAAGCTACATATCACTTAGGGAAAAAATTTGATTTCTTAATAATAAAAACATGGGAAAACACATAAAGTCTTCAAATTATGGAACATGGGAAAGTGGCATCAACAAATTGACATATGACAATTTTGTCTAGAGATAAATCATATACAATTTCTCTAGATCATGTAGGCTACCCACATATTTTGAAGGAAAATCTAGGGTACCTATTAAGATAATATTCCTCCCTGTAAATATGCTCAAGTGCATTGTCATTAACCATCCACAAAAATACAAAATTTGTGAGATTCAACTATTCAAAAAACTTTCCTTTTATTCATCTCCATCTCCCACCTGGTGAACTCCCTATCTAATAGCCACTCAAAGGATTTAAAAATCTCTATCTATCCAACAGCTTCATTCCAATGAGCATCAGTTATAACACGTGCATCTACAATAATTTTTACAAGATCCACCTCAACTCTAAAAATATTATTAACACATCATTGAAACCAGGTGTATCAATATCTCTTGTTAGATTTAACAGTGTTCTGATGTTGTAAACAATCAAACAAAAATCCTCTACCCATGTATGGATATCCTTCATGTTTCTCTCCTTATCATAAATGTTGGGAATATAAACATTATATGACTCAAATAATAGTTGTAACTTTCTCTTTTTTATTTGATCTTTACCCTTAAAAAATGTGACCAATGTGTTAAGTGTGTCAACCATATCTTTTTTTTTTTCAATCTTATAAGGTAAATCAGGCCTGTAAATCAAAATGGCTACAATATTTTCCATTGATAAACTCCTACCTGGTCATAAGGTGAAAATAGTGTCCAAGAGGGCCATTGCTTCTACACACTTCCCCTCAGCAACTTGCAATGCTATGTGGGAGCTATGAACAAAATTCAAGTAATTCTTCAAAATATCAATCCTATGTTGAAGAATTTCTAATAATACTTTGACTCCCAAAGTATTATTTTCTTCCTCTAGCTTTTCTATCCTATCAGAATAGTCATTTATCTTCTCATAATTTACAACAGGAAAAGCAACATTTGAATCAAAAGGAACAAACTCACAAATAGTCTCCAGTGTAGCATCCACCTTTCATAAGCAAAAGGCACATTAGCTAACTTTTACACTCAACTCAACAATTTTCTCTTCAAACTTAGTATTCAACATAATCTCCCCTTCATATTCTTATCAATATTATGATGAGACTTTTATATGTTTCTATAGCTCTTCTCTCCAGATCCTTTTATTTATCTCTATTTAGGATAGATGCATTGGTTAAAAGATCCACAATCTCTACATTGTTCACATTTTGAATGTTCTAAATGAGCTTGTCACCCTACCTTTTATCTTGTATGTCAACAATCCTTGGCTTCTGTGAGGTAGGGGCAAGTGACCAGATAGCCAATATTTTTCTCCTTGGGTCAAAACCAGATCCTCTAATAAAATCACCAACCTCAATTTTAGATTTGAAGCTTAGATCTGTTAGGATTAAGTAATACTGAGAGGTGGGTGAATAAGTATTACAAAACTATAATTAAACTTAGAAATTTCCAACTTAACCAAATAATCACTTAAATGAAAAGAACATAAATACCAAATACACAACTCATAAACACCATGATTTGTTTATGAGGAAACCCAGGCCAAGGGAAAACCCTGGTGGGGATAATACCCACAAATATGCACTAAAAGTATTGTGTCCCTATTAGGAGACCTATCTCTATTAGGAGATGAGTATTACATTAGTACATTTCCTTGTTAAAGGAATACAAAGCCTTTTTAGGGGTAATCACTGAGAACACTACTCTTATAATAATAAATTTATCTCTATTACAATGCTTTATCAAAAATGAACTTATACAAGTATCTTCTATGCTTAAGTAGTTCCAGTTGTAGCTTGCATTACCTTCTGTTAGATTATAAAATCACAATGCATCCATCCATTTGGTCATTCACCTTCATACTTTGCTTCTCAAAATCTCTCGATATATATAATTTATCTCATACTCAGTCGGCTCCCAAATACATCACGAAACATGATCAACACTTATACAAAACTCAAATACAACATTGGCGATCATAAATTACATAATTTAGGGTAATACCCAATCTAAATCCAACTTAGCACATTTGGATTCCATGTTACACCCCCTCAATCATCACGATTGTTCAACTACTTTGTCATGCTGCTACACTGTGTTCACATGACTTCAATCATCTGTAACTTTCATCTCAGAAATCCAAAACTCAAGCAACCTTAACTGAAGGTCTACCACATCCCAAAATAACTTCCTCTAAGCTTGTATGACTTAATTCATTACCTGCATTTCTTTCTGTCAAAAATTTTTCTCCTACTCTGAGTAAATTGCTTCTAGGACTTAGTCATTTTACAAAACCTTAACATGAAAACTATGTTCCTCCCTAAGAGACTATACATAACTATAGTGTTTCCATAAATGAAAACACCTATACACTCCTGAATGAGCCACTTGAAGATAGGATCAGGTTTTCTCCTTATTTCATCAATGAGAAAAGATGATTGCATTTCACACCCAGGCATTAGAAGCATATCACTTCTATTTACTAATTCTCTTTCTAGTACCATAGTGAGTGCATGACTATCTAGATCATACTCATGTAGTGCCGATACAAATTTCTCTTTATTAATCTTTAGCTCATTTTCCTTTAGTGTGAGCAAGAAACTTTTGAATTCCTTGGTCTACATGAAATCATCATCCTGTAAGAACAAGTTGGAGAGAAACATCCTATCATCTATCTGAGAAACTAGTACTACATTTGACTCCCTAGTCCCTTCACCTTTATGTGGCTTCTAAGAATCCCTTAGTGTTTGTCTTATTTCATGGAAATATGGCCCTTTCTCAATAATTATTTCTTTAGCAACATCTTTCATCACTCTAGGAGCATGTTGAATCTTCTCGCTTTTGATTTCTAGCCTTCATGAAGACTCATCCTCATCACCTTCTTCTACTTCCATAGAATATTCCTTTCTAAAATGCACATCTTCATTTGATGATGTTGGATTAGGCTAAAAGCTAATCTCCCAAGAACACCTGCATGCAAACCTGTCACATGGAAGAAGCAAAGACAGAAGATAGAAAGAAACTATGGCTGCCAAAAGGCCAGAGGAGACATTGTATGCAACGGAAAAAAGTATATTAATGATATGTTTCTAGATTACAATGTGATGTAAAAGAACTCTGTATGTAAAACAAAAGAGGTGAATCCTTATAAAAGAATCATGAAACCCTAAAAGGGACACCCTAAGGTTAGCTAAATAAAACTAGATTGAATAGGTGAGTTAGTAATTAGATCGAAATGATTTAATTAATAACTCAAAGGACTATTACTCTAACACCCCCCCTTAAGATAAGCTTAGGGAGAAGCAAAACCTAGAAAACTACTGCAGAAAGTAGGAAAGATGGGTCCCAGCAACAAGGCCTGATCAGGTACCCAAGTACAAGAAATAAACTAGATGAAGGAAACTGAGCCTTCAATCTAGGGAAAGTTCCAAACAAGGAACAAGAATGAGCAAGAAGCATCTCCGAAGCATGAAGCTGTAAACTCTGTCAGAATAAACTGCTGGAACCCCCACTAAAGTGCATGACCAGGTAGAGAAGACAAAGTCTGAAGAGCTAATCAATCGAACCAAGGAAGAAATAGAACCAACAGGTGAACCCCCCCATAATGCTAAATAGGTAGAGGTGATAGGAACACTGAAATGCCATGCCAGAAACATCTGCAGAAAGAAGAATCAGGAACACCAACAATGAAACAGAAGTACAAACACAGGATAAAGGGTGGTGTCACCGACACACAGCATGGGCTAATGTCGTGGAAGGTACATTCACTTGACAAAGGTGGATGAGCACAAAATTGCATAACATCATAACCCCCCATGGCACTTTATAACAAAGTGCAAGTACAACACACACAAGGTGCTCAAAATCCTAGAAATGCAGAAGAAGGCACTTTATCACAGTGCATTTATAGAATAAAGAATGCTACAGAAGAGAAGCATACAAGCTCAGAAGTCAGAAAGAAGAGTGAGCCAGAAAGATTAGAAGAAGAGATCCCAGGACCTATAGAACCCAAGTAATCCACTAGAGGGTGAAAGATGCCATACTCGGAGGAGAGAGAACCTGGAGCAGAATCTGGAAAAAATACCCCTGCAACTGAATAGTTCACTGAACCAGCTTTCTGAAGATATCTGGTTTGCCAAAAATAGAGTCTGGATGAGCAAGATAGGGCTCTCAGAAGGCAAAAGGTAGACATCAGACTTTGATAGAAAAAAATGTTATCAAAATGGTAGAACCTAAAACCCCAACCTCCATCATCAGAAAGTGCTTGAAAAGAGCTTTCTGACGGTATATGGAAGTCAGAAAAATACCCTTGTATGCTCAAGATAGAGAAAAAATAGTTCATGAGGGTAAAAAAGGCCACAAAATTAGGCTTTAAGTCCCTGGGGCTGAAAAAAATAGGCCCCTGGGCGCATGGCATGCGCAGGGCCTAAACCCAGAGCTCTTGGTCATCAATATGACTGGCCGCTTGCGGTTAAAAGCCTGCGGGGGCTAAACATCCCCCGGGTGGCACAAAGGCTGTGGAGGAGAGAGGGGAGGAGGTTCAGCGGGCTGCTATGGGTAGTGCAGAGAAGGCGGGCCGCAGTGGGCGGTGGCGGGGCCTATGCTGGCGGGGGCCGGGCCAGAGCAGTGGGGCCGGGGAGCGCAGAAGCTGACGGAGCTGGGGCCGTTGGCGAAGGTGCCCGCAGCTGGTGGTGGTGGTGCGGTGGTGGCGGCCAAAAAATTTGTATTGACTGTGCATAAAACCTTAAAAAAATAGGGTTTTTTTTAATTGTTTTCTTGGTTTCCGTGCCCATACGGCACTAAAAACCAAATGTTTTTTTTCCTCGGAGGCAAGGTGTCCAAAATGGACAAACTTTATATGGATTCTAGGGTTTTTGGGTGCTCTGAGTGCAACGGTAATGTCCGTTTGAGCCCAAAGTGACCAGAAACAAAGGTCCCCCTAAATCCACACAAAGAACTTTTGAAAAGCTAGGAAAACCCCCAGTTTCTGAAATGCTTTGACAAACACGAGTAGTGAGAAGAAAGTGAGCTCTGATACCATGTTGGTTTAGGATAAAATATAATCTCCCAAGAACACCTGCATGCAAACCTATCACATGGAAGAAGCAAAGACAGAAGATAGAAAGAAACTATGGCGGCCAAAAAGCTAGAGGAGACATCATATGCAACAGAAAACAATATATTAATGATATGTTTCTAGATTATAATGTGATCTAAAAGAACTCTGTTTATAAAACAAAAGAGGTGAATCCTTATAAAGGAATCACGAAACCCTGAAAGGGACACCCTAAGGTTAGCTAAAGAAAACTAGAGTGAATAGGTGAGTTAGTAATTAGATTGAAATGATTTAATTAATAACTCAAAGGACTATTACTCTAACAGATGATTACACACATTTAGGGTTAACCCTAGCCTCTAATCCAACAAACACATCAGGCATCTTCTCTATGATCTCATAATACTTTTCAAGTAGAGTCTTCAATCTGTCCCAATACCCCAACTCATGTTAGAAAATAGGGAAAGAAGGATCAACCTCTCTAAATTCCCCTTTGACTCTTTGAATTTCATTCCATATTCTCCTCTTCTCAATCAACTCATCAACAAAAATTGTATTAATGATGATGTCTTCTTCATGGAAATCCTCATGAATTTGAAAAGCAATATTTTCCATATCCTTCAAATTATGTCTCATAAATCTCTCGAAATCACATACTCTCAGCTTGGTAGTGTACAATTTGTAATGTCTCAAAAATTCATTTATTGAATCTAAGGCCAATTTCACTATTGTAAAATCACCTACTACCCACAATCTGGGTATGAAGGTACCCTTCTTCTTCTTGAGACCTAAGTATACTTTATCAACTAATCTTAACTACCAAATGAATTCAATTATTCCCACCCTGATATGGACATGTTTTGGAAAAATATGAGGTGGATGAGGACAACAAAAAACTCTAATAATTATAAAATTTTCAAACAGCAAAGTATCCCCCCAATTATGCCTAATGGGCCCCTGGCTGTTAGCATGTAAGGTCTAATCACCCATCTAATTTCAAGAGGAATTATATCCTCTTTTGCACCTAACATATCTCTAATGAGATTTACAATCCAATTTTCAAAAGTAAAAAAAAAAGAAGAGTAGGTAGTACACTCCCATACCCTTGTCCAGAGTTGCAATGGAATCTACATGCCCATGTGTTCCTTCATTAGTATCAACTCATCATCCATATGATCAGCATTGTAGAACAAGATAAGGTGCATCAAAATTGAATAATGCTTGAAAATAATTGAATAAGGCTTTCTCTAAATAGAAAGCAATTCATTGTGAATTATGTTAACAATGAAACCCACGTAATCATATTCTTACATGCGGGTGCTGAATTCCTATGGCTATCATTAATAGATCTTATGTTATTGATTTTGCTCCTTCTACTCCCAAAACTTTGCATAGATCATACATAGTATACTTGAGATAATTGTGGGAGGTGTCTAGATCATAAGGCTCATTAAAATTATCTAGAATTGGTATTTTATTCCTTCCATCCCTTGGCATAAACTTGGGAATTGCATTCTTCTTTAGAACACATTTATGCAGGTGATACTATCACTTCTCTTCATCCATGTTTATGTCAACACTTATGGCTCTAGAGATACTAGACGCCTCCATGAAGCTGGCTCTATCAATTCTTACCAAATTAGTTTTACCCTTCTTCCTTATACATTTAGTAAGTTGGAAATAACCCTTTTCTAGGGCTTTTACTAGGTCAACATCCAAAAAATTTCATAAATGATCAACTTTGCTATATTTAAAACTGAAGGGTTACATACTGGGACATCCTTCACTCTGTTGTTGAAGAAGAATAGGAATAGAGAAGAACCAGTGGAGCCATGAGTGTCTAGGCTCTTTCATTGGAAGCACATATATGTGCATGCGTGTTCATTGGATGATAACAAATTTGACATTTCTGGGACCAATTGAACTCATTCTTTAGAGAATTTTTTCTTCTTATTCTTTCCTGCAACTGTTGATCTGGTAGAGTACTAAGTTTTGCCATCTTTGTGAAATAAAAAACTTGTAAACCAGACAGAAAACCTTCACTAGTACATTTATTTCTATCCAACACAATGGATTATTCTTAGGTGCTCCTACTATTAGATAGAAAACAAGAACTTGATATTTGATATGGAAAAATTGGCTATGAATTGAGATTTAAAGCTCTTCTTTTTGAGGATAAACCATCTGTCCATCAACTCAACATTAATGTTATGCATGCCAATAATTGAGATTAGTCATGGAGGGCAAGGTCATGGCATGAAGCCACAATTTTGTAACCCTTTAAAATAATTTGAAAAGATGCCAACACATTTATACATTCTCCATCATGTCACAAAATTCATTGGTGTAAACCTCACTCATTATTTTTCAACTCATGTAAACTATCAGAGAAATCTACATGACATCTAGGGTGGCTTCATGTCATAAAAATATGACTTATATTGTATTGTGTGACCTTGTTCCAAGCCATAACAATCATCTCACATGGTCATAACCTTAAAAATAAACCACATCATAAACCTGTGACCTTGCGCCAACGGTCATCTTTAACATCTTTGCAATATCACAACCAAGAAATACTTAGGCAAAGGTAACCTGTGACATCACTCTAACCATTAATCATCATGCCCAAGACACATGATAGCATCTTGCACCACCGCAACCAACTAATAGAACCTTTTAAAACCTTTGTTATACTACAAAAAGGCTTGTCTTTGGTTGAATCTCCATGGTACACATGTCAGAATCTCACACCATCCCAACTGTTGGAATAATGTATGTAAAGTAAGGACTAAGAGGGGAAGGGTGAATCAATACTTATAATTTTTTATCTAAATACCTAAATTGATTAACCATAAACTTGGTGTTCTTTGTTTACCAACTCTATTGCATTGAAATGGAAGTAATGTAAAGTATGTAAATCAAAATTTTAAAACCATAACAAATAAACTCATAACACAATGATTTGGTTACACATAAATCCTTGGTTAGAGGACAAAACTACGGTGGGGATGACACCCAAAACTTTCACTAAAACTAGAGTATGAAAGGTTGCTTGGTTAGAGCTACAAAGGTTTGCTACTTTTGATAGCTTACTTAGTTAAGAGTATACAAGACTTATTAGGTTACTTGGTTAGAGTATTTTAAAATCTCTACACTTAAAGATGTACCTAGTTAAAGGATTTATAATTAAAAGATATGTTAGGATCTGTAAGAAGTATTAAAATAATGAAAACATAAACATGAAGTAATCCAAGAAAATGAAATGCAAGAATATTTTACCATAAACCACAAGTGAGATAAAGATTTCAAGATCAACTATCAAGCATATGAGAAACTCCAAGAATCCAACAAAGAACCAAGAGATTTTGGTAAGAGGAAAAGCAAAGAAAAACCCCTTTGTGAATAAGAATATGGCAAAAAAGCCTATGGATGAGAGAAATAAGCTCAATACAATAATGAGAGAAAAAAATGAGAGATTGAGAGAGAGAGGAGAAGATTATTGAAGCAAGTGTGTGAGAGACATCTCTTAAGTAGAGATGAGTGGAGGAGTTTGCATGTAACTCCCTTCTCCTACGGATGCCACATTCATATCGTGTGTGTGACAAATGTGTGATTCCTCTTAAGGAGGAATATCTATTTTCCTTATTAAAGGAATTACAAAATAGTGACATGTCCTCCTACTTGGACTAGAGGACAAATACAAATAAGGATACCTTGGT
>MU228423.1:466347-490940 GCA_018584345.1 Thuja plicata | reverse complement strand
CATGGATACCCTAGGTAGTCTAGCTAAAGTCAGCTAAGGTAGATTAGTGGAAAAAAACACTTAAAAAGTGTGATTGGCTAAAAGAAGTAAAATGTTGCTATGCAACATTAGCAACTTTTCAAAGTTGTTGACAACATTTTTTTTTGTATAGAGGATTTCAAGGTTTTAAGAGTTTTATAACCCATAGAAGGGTTGGCACATGGGGATCCAATTTATTTAAGGTGTAAAAACCCTAATTTTTAGGAAGGGAAGTTCATTTTGTACGACCTGGTATTGGGAGCCAAGAGTTTTGAATGAAGTGACAACATATTTGAAGTATTTTGTGCTTTCTTTGCATTGAATGGATTGAAATTGAAAATATGACTATTGGATACCGTTATTGGACATGTTTACAATCTCTTTCAGTAGCTAGTTTGATTTGTAGGTGTTTTTACTTTGTTGTTTGTAAATTCTTTAGTTTTGGACTGTTTGTTGTCCTGTTTTGGAGCAAGGAGCAAGATGTGGACCTAACTCCACTTCCCACCATTGGTTCTATATGGACACCTAGGAATGGATACTAGGTCCATGGAGCTACCAAACTATGGAAGGAGGAGCTCTAAAAGTGCTGGCATGCATTTTTAAACACTTTCCCTAGGCGAACTATGTTGATAGCCCGGTTAGAGGAAGCAAGTGACAACAAGTTAAAAAGTTGCAAGGGGTGTTCTCATGAGCCAATAAGGCCATGGATGTTTTGAGATATGTTGTGCAGGTACTCAAAACTTTTGAGGAGTTCCCATGATCTCTTTTTGCCAAGTTTTGACCCCAAAAACCCAAAACTGGTCTAAACACAAGAAATGTGCCATATTCTGGAAGTAGGGTGTACAGACAGTTTCATACTAAGTGGCCTAGAAAATCCTTGTGGGTTTTTTCCTTACTTAAAGACTACCACAAAATTTTAGGGTGTTCTTTGAGAGATTTTTGTTGTTTTTGAGGTTTCCTAAAAACTAGGAGGCCTAATTATGCAAAAAGGCTACAAGCCCAAAATAATAGGAATTTGGAACTTGATTGGTACATGACCAATCCTGATAATTTGAGACCATAAATTGGGATCAAAAAATAGTGACATGAAGCCCTTGACCTCCTGCAACTCCATTTCATGGTTAGGGCTTGGTAGATGTAGTTTTGAGGAGTTCTTGTAGAACACAAGAATGGTGACTTTGACAAGATAGAGAGAATTCTTGGTTGGAGGAAGGATTGAAATATTTCCAGTAAGAAGGGTGGATTGAGGAAGCCCTAGGGGTCCTAGTAGAAGCCTAGGAAGAGTTTAAAACAAACTCAAGGAGGTACCAAGACTTTTCCCTATCATATAGCCTTTAGGTGTTTTATCACCTGTTTCTCAACTTTAGTTTCCTTCTGTGTGATATCCTGGGTACAATGTGAAAGAATAAAATATTTTTGAAACAATGAAATAATAGAAGTTAAACAATTTTCAATTTCTTCACATGACTCAAATAGAGTTATCTTGTCCTCTTCACTTTCTTGTAGTAGTATGTCCATTAGTTTTTGTATCATCTTGTCTTGGTGTATCTTCATCATGTATTCTATCATATCCTTATTTGGTTCTTTTGATATGCTTGATCAATTCTCCAACTTGATTCAATAGATTCTTTGTTAAATCAATTTTGGCATCGGGAATAATTGTGGAAAATATTTCCTTGGCATCTTAAAGTATTATAGCCTTGTTCATGTTAGGAATAACAGTCCACAAGACAACTGAGAGGGGGGGTGAATCAGTTGTGATATAGATTATTAAACTTTAAACTTTGTAAACCAAAACTATAATGTAAATTATAACACAGTAAATGCCAACACAATAACACAATACTTTTTGTCAGGAAAACCATGTTAAAGGTAAAACCCTGGTGGGAATTAGCACCCACAAATAATGTACTGAGAGTATAGTATCCCTGTTAAAAGATTTATCCCTGTTAGGAGTTTATTACAACATTACAGTACACAATCCCTATTAGGAGACCGACCCTATTAGGAGTCAAGAAAATTAGTAGGCTCACTACCCAGGCATACTTCCCAAAGAAGGTTAAAACCAACCTCAAGGATTCATAATCTGAACAAGTGTATATAGGAATATACAATCCAGTGAACTGTCTGATAGAAGCTATCTTTGCTTGGTTAGTTTCAATGAAGTATAAAAATAAACTCTTCTCTACATCCAGCAGTCAACAAGCCTCACAGCTTTCACAATTCTCTACTTTTCAATCTCTACCACATCTTTCCAAAAGAAAAGATCTCTCATATATACCCCTTTTACAATAATTCATCAGGTCAGGCAATTAAGATTTCCCAATACATGATTAATTAATTAGGTTGGCCAATTAAGGCTTTCTAATACTCAAATAATTATATAACCCTTTCCTAAGATACACATGGTACCTATAAAAAGAAAACATCAATTACAATCCATCACATATACTTCCAGATTTGCAATCCATGCTCACAATTCATTTTACACGCTACATGTTTGAAGTCGGCAACCAAATAGGTCTCCTTTAGAATACAAGCCACAACTAATGTCACCAGTAATCACATTAAAATAAAACACAAACCATTATTCCAACATATGTTGGCTTTCCACTAGTAAGCTCGCTTCATCTAAATTATCTTTTCCATTAAGATATACCTGAAACACAGAGACCTGCTATGTCAAGCATCATAGTTACATTCCAGAAACTAGTCTTCACCAAATCAACTGTAACATCCACAATATGAAACATAAATCCAAGTGACCTTAAGAATAAGGTAAACACATATCCTTCTTCATATATCCCACTTTGATTGTTCTAAATCATCTGTACACTATCCATACACTTTTGCCAATCAAGTAACCATTTTTTTCTCTCTAGAGAAACATATGTTGACATCAATGAAAAAACATGAATATCAACAACATGATCAGTACCAAAAATTGATATCATCAAACAATATCCCCCCTTTACATTGATGGAAATATATGGGAAAATCCATCAACCCCCAAAAAATTACTCTCTCTCAATACAATATTCTCAATATCCTCAACACAAATCTCCCCAAAATAGTGGGGATTTTGACATAGGTTCTTTCCCCCTTTGGTAGCAATGGAAAAGGGTTCCATAACTCATCTATAGTATTCTATAAGGTGTATCTTTTTCAAATTTTCATGGCCAATCAACCTGATGCAAAATCACCCAAATGTGCTCTAGTGTTCCTTCGATCACTCCCCCTAAGGAGTAGATCCATAAATAAAGTCCATAAAATGAGATAGCTCTGGAAACCACTAGAATGATGCATATTTGCATCAATTAATTACCAATAGGAGGGGCCATTAGCCCTTGCATTCTTTTGAGGTATTCAAAAGAATATTTTGGCAAAGTTTTTGTAAATATATATGCTATTTGTTCATTTGTGCTAATGTATTCTAGTTTAATCTCTTTCTCTGCTACCTTCTCCCTCAATAAATGATACTTGATAGAAATGTGCTTAGTCTTTGAATACATTATAGGTTTCTTTGACATATTCACTATGCTGGTTTTATTAAAATGGATAACCACTGGTTCTTCAAAAAATATTCCAATGTCCTTCAACATTTGTTTCATCCAAACAACTTGTGTGCAATTTATTGCAGCAACAACATACTCTGACTCAGTAGTAGATTGAGCAATACAGTTCTGCTTCTTTCTCAACCAAGAAACCAACCATTTCCCAAGGAAAAATGCACCACCACTTGTACTCTTTCAATCATCCACATTACCTTCCCAATCAACATCAGTCTAAGCCTACAAAGTAAAGTCATCTAAATTTTCATAAGATAATCCATATTTTATTGTGCCTTTCAAATATCTAAGAATTCTTTTCACAGTAATAGAGTGTGTCTCTTTAGGATTTACCTGATATCTAGCCACAATTCTAACTGCATTGGTAATATCTGATCTAGTGTGAGTTATATATTGTAGACCACCAATCATAGATCTATATTTTGTCTGAACAACACTTTGAGTATCATCATTACTAGTTAGTTTGTGTCCAGTCACCATAGGTGTTCCAACAGGTTTACAGTCTTCCATTCCAAAAAAATTCAACATTTCCTTAAGATACTTGGTCTGAGATATAAAAATGCCATTCTTGCTCTAATTAATTTGCAAACCAAGAAAAAATTACATTTCACCAATCATTGACATCTCAAATTCATTTTCCATTTCTTTAGAGAACTTCTTACTCATCTTATCATTTCCCCCAAAAATGATATCATCAACAAAAATTTCTATAATCAAGATTCCATCTTCATCAGTTCTTAAGTATAAACTACTATCTGCATTATCTTTCTTGAAACCAAGACAAAGTAAGTACTTTTCAAACCTTGCATACCATTCCCTCAGTGCTTGTTTCAGTCCATACAGTGCTTTCTTCAACTTACAAACCATGTCTTCATCATCTATCAAAGGAAAACCATCAGGCTGCTTAATGTAAACTTCCTCTTCTAGATCACCATTCAAGAATGTTGACTTCACATCCATCTGATAAACTTTAAAGTCTTTATGTGAAGCATAAGCAAGAAATAATCTCACAACTTTCAATCTAGAAACATGAGAAAAAATTTCTTCATAGTCTATGCCTTCTTGTTGCAAGTAGCCTTCACATACCAGTCTAGCCTTCTTTCTTACCATTGTTCCTTCCTCATCCATTTTGTTTCTGAAAACCCATTTAGTGCCAATCACATTTTTGTTCTTAGGTCTTGGAACCAATTCCCAATTATTTTATTTATTTATCTATTCTAGTTCTTCCATAGCTTTAGTCCAAGATTCATCTCTACATGCTTCATCAGTAGTTTTCGGTTCAACTTGAGAAATCAAACAAATTTCATCTCTAAATTTAGATCTAGTCATCATGCCTTTACTTGTATCACCAATTATTTGATCTTCAGGATGGTTCTTCTTCACATACCTTAGATTCTTTGGAGTCTTAGTAACCTCAATCAGTTCATCTTCAATTACATCTTCAATCATCAAAGGTTCTTCAAGTTTAGCAGTAACCTCTTCCATCTCTGTAATCTGACCATAGTCGTATATGTTTGGAATAGTCCCAAGAGATAACTGAGAGGGGGGGTGAATCAGTTATCTACAAGATTCAATTATTTTACAATTAAGTACAGAGTAACTTAAACATAAACACCACAAGATAACACAGAATAGAACAACACAATTTTGGTAACGGGGAAAACCAAAATAGGTAAAAACCCCAATGGGAATTAGCACCCACAAAGAACTGCACTAGTTTATAATAATCCATGTTAGAAGATTTTACAACCCTATTAGGAGTTGATATTTACAATGAAATAAGTATAGTGACCTGGTCAAAGGTTAGACCCTGTTATGAGTCTTTTAGAAATAACCCTGTTAGGGGTGAGGACACACCGTCCAAGAGCTCACTGCTCAAAAGATGAAGGTTGCAACCTTCTGCACAATAGATATATACTATATTTGATATTGAACTATTTGAGTAGACCTGATATCTTAATCAAATCTAGTGAATTGTAATCTTCTTCTTCTTCTTCACGTAGATCCTCAACTGATTAATGATGTCTCTTTACTATCTTAATTTTGTTCTTCTCTTTTCTGTCTCTTTTATTCTCATTTTCTCTTAGCGATCAAAAATGAACTGCTATATGTATCTTCTTCAAAAGATAAGATCATGTTGGCTGTAGGAAACTCTTCAATGACCTCCTTGTTGGCTATACTAAGCATGCAGTCATAATTAGGACTACTCAACTCAAGATGAGTAGATGCGTTGCTTCACATAGTCGGCTCCACTAAATTAACTCAAACATCACGTTTTGGATGAAACACGTTAAGCGCTCTTAACCAAACATGCTTAACTCATAACTAAACATGAATACAAACACACATATCTTGAAGATAGGAACAACTGAAGAAATAATGTAAATACATCGGCTCTTAATAAACAATCTCCAAAAACTGTAACTGCCAAATAGATCAACATAGCTCAACTGAAACTATATCTCTAAATCTACGTGTATGAACATAGCATCCAAAACATGTCTACAACATAGATGTAAATGCGCAAGGCTCCAACATATCCTTAGTGATAATTTCTTATATGACACTTCTGTATATTATATGTTGTCATCAATGACAAACATACAATCACCTATTTGCACATAAGAAAATCTCCAACAATCTACCCCTTTGACATTTATGGAAACATATGATATGAAAAACACCATCAACCCAAAGTATCCTCCTTGTTTTTACAATCTTCTCAATATACTCATCAAAAGCTCCTCTAAACTACTGCATCTTCTTTTATGTTGTATTTTTCAATAATGTATACTCCCCCATAGTATATACTCCCCCTTACTATATACTCCCTCTTTTCCATCAATGGAAAAGGGTGCCAAATACCATTAAGCATAGGTACTACTCTAGAAGTAGAGTATTCAACCATTCATCAGTCACCAACGACTGATGCTCTTGCTGCAAATTCTAATAAGACTCGGGAAAGGGAATTACTAACAGCTTCTCCCTAAGATACTCAAAAGTATATTTTGAAAAAGGCTTTGTAAAAATATCTACTAGCTATTCTTTAGTGCTCACATAATCCAAATTTACTTCTTTATCTGCAAATTTTTCTCTTAGAAAATGATATTTTATCTCTATTTGTTTTTTTTTTGCATGCATCACATGGTTATTTTACATATTGATAGTGCTAGTGTTATCGCAGTGAATAACAATAGGATAATCAATCTGAATTCTAAAGTCTTTTATCATCTGTTTGATCCAAACAATTGTAGAACAATTCAATGCTATTGCTACATATTCTGCCTTAGCTGTTGATTGAGAAATATAATTATGCTTCTTGCTTGTCCAAGTGACCAATCTATCTCAAAGGAATACTGCTCCTCCTGAGGTGCTCTTTCTATCATCAACACAACTTGCCCAATCAGCATTAGTATACACATGAAGTTGTACATTCTCTGAGTTAGGATACCATAAACCATAGTATATAGTCCCCTTTATGTATCTAAATATTATTTTTATTGCCATTAAGTGATTTTGTTTAGGTTCATCTACAAATCTTCCAACAATGCCAACTGCATTAGAAATATTAGGTCTAGATTGAGTAAGATATATTATTTTTCCAATCATAGACTTGTATAGTGTCTTTTCAACTATTGTGGAATCATCATCTTTAGAAATATTTCTTCTTGTTATCATGGGGGTGCTTACTAGCTTGCAATCTTCCATCTTGAAAGTCTTTAATATCTCCTTCACATATTTACTCTGATTTATGAATATGCCTTTGTCTTTTTGTTTTACATTTAATCCCAAAAAATATTTGATAGGTCCAATCATGCTCATTTCAAACTCGCTCTTCATTTCTTTAGCAAAATTTGCACTAAGCTTGTCGTTACCTCCAAAAATAATGTCATCAACAAAGATAGAAACAAGTAGTAGTCCATTAGGTGTCTGTCTTACAAATAAGTTGCTATATGGTGCTCCCTTTTTTAATCCAATTTTTGTCAAGTAACCATCAAGTCTCTAATACCATGCTCTTGGGGTCTATTTAAGTCTATAGAGGGATTTCTTTAGTCTGCATACCATGTCTGGTTTGTCTGAAAGTTTGAATCCTTCAGTCTGCTCTATGTAGACTTCTTCCTTCAAGTCACCATTCAGGAAAGCTGACTTGACACCCATCTGATCTAGTTTGAAGTTATTGAATGTTTCATAGGCTAAAAATAAATTTATAGCTTCCAGTCTTCTCACAGGGGCAAATGTATCAGAATAGTCAATTCCTTCTCTTTGTGCATATCCTTTACATACCAATCTTTCTTTATTTCTTATCACTGTCCCATCTTCATTCATTTTGTTTCTAAATATCCACCTAGTTCCAATCATGTTCTTGTCACAAGGTCTAGGGACCAATTCCCATGTGTCATTATTCATTATTTGATCTAATTCTTCTTGCATTGCACTTTGCCAATCTGAATCATTAAACCCATTTTCAATACTTAAGGGTTCAATCTATGAAAGTAAGCATACCTCTTCATCAACGGTTGAACCTTTTGCTCTGGATCTTGTCAAAACTTTACTGCTCTGATCTCCAATGATATCTTCTTTAGAATGGTATTTAGATGTGTATTTTGAGATTTTAGGTGTGATTCTTCTTGACTTGGTTCAATTATATTGCATGATACATCAATATAGTAAAAAATTTCTTCAATAACTGTATCTTTATTGATAAGTCTAGGTTCATCCTCAATCATAGGTGCATATTCATAATATCTCTCTTGAATTATGAACCTCTCATCAATCTTCACATGTGCACTCTCAATGATTTTATTCAACCTTAAATTTAAACATTTGTAAGTTTTTCTCTTAGTAGAGTAACCAAGAAAAATACCTTCATCGCTTCTAGCATCAAATTTACCAACACCATCATCTATCTTGATGTAGCACTTGCTTCCAAATATTATAAAGTATTTTACTGTAGGTACATTACCAAACCAAATTTCATAAGGTGTTTTCTCTGCGCCTGGTCTTAGTTGAATTTTTTTGATAGTATAAACAACTGTATTGACAACATCTCTCCAATAGGTGGGTGCAACTTTCCCTTCAATCATGATAGTGTGTGTTGTGTCAAGTATTATCCTAATTCTCCTTTCTGCAATTCCATTTTGTTGAGGGGTTATGGGTGCACTTAGTTGTCTTTTTATCCCATGTTCTTTGCAATACTCAAGAAACTTATCAGAGGTGAATTCTCCTCCTCTATCAAATCTCATACATTTTATCTTTAAACCAGATTCATTTTTAACTTTAGCTTTGAATATTTTGAACTTCTCAAAAGATTCAATTTTGTCTTTTAAGAACGCAACCCACATCATCCTGGAGAAATCATCAACAAACAAAAGGAAATAACTTTCACCATAGTATGATCTTGTTTGAGTAGGTCCAATTAAGTCTATATGTATTAGATCTAATTTGTTCTCTACAGAGTTTTGTTTGCTTCTGAATGAGGTCCTCACATGCTTTCCCATCACACATTCCCTGCACATAGTATCAACTAGTCTTGCAATACTAGGAAGGACTCTTAGTGCCTTTACATTACTTATCTTCGCTATGTTTTCAAAATTGATATGACAAAGTCTTTTGTGCCAAAGCCAACTATCATCCACTTTTGCAACAAAACAAATTACTTCAGAGATGAGCTGAAAAACATTACCTTTGGTTTTTGATCCTGATGCAATCATGTCTCCTTCTTTGTTGTTAATAATGCATCTATTGTTTTTAAATTCCAATTGATATCCTTTATCTATAAATTTTCCAACACATAGTAAGTTATGATGCAAACCATCAACATACAAAACATAAACTATCATGTTCTTTCCATATAAGGTGATAGATCCTCTACCTATGATAAGTTTGGGAGTGTTATCTCCAAATCTGACCATGTCACCTTTGTGCTTGTCTAGATGTACAAATCTATCTTTTTCACCTATCATGTGATGTGAACATCCACTGCCTATGATCCAGTCTATTATGATGTCTGCTTGTGAAACTAAGCCCAATTCTTGTGCTTTCTTCTCATCTTCAATTTCTATTGTTTCAATCATTTTTTCATTATCTTTAATTACAATGAATCCAATTTCATCTTCTCCTAAATCATCATCAGTTACACCATCTTCAACATGATAGCATTCCTTAGTATATTTGGGTTTGTAATCTGATATGTACTTCTTGACTCTTGTCGGACACTTAGATGCAAAGTGGCCAACTTTGTTGCATGAGAAACATTTGAATGGTACACGTCCTTCATATTTTCCTTTACCTTTCATTTCCTTCCTATCAATCATAGAAATGATTTCTTCTAGTTCTGTATCAACTTCTTCTTTCTCATTATTACTAAAGATGCTCAAGGATTTCTTTCCATGGACTGAGGCTTTGAAAGTTGTTTCCATTTTAGGTTTTGTCTTCAATCTTGATATCTCAAATGCTGATATTTTGCTAATCAAGGTTTCTCTTTTGAAGTCCTTTGAGAATTTCATGGTTTCATCCAAGATGTTTATCTTTCTTTCATAATATGCTATAAATGTGGTCATTAATTTTTCCATTACATCATCCTCTAAAATTTCTCCACCATTGTTCCTAATTCCTAAGACTGCTTCATTAATCCTCTGATTGTAAGCTCTGATGTTTTCTTCAGGTAACATCTCTAAATTGTTGTATCTTTTCTTCCATGTCTTTCTACGTGCATTCATGGCTTGGATGTCTCCTTCAAACATGTCTTCTAGGTATTTCCAAATTGAATATGCTTTGTCTGCCTTGTTGATCTCAGAAAATTCATTGTCAGATAGGGCACTGATTAGGTCTTCTTTAGTAATTGCATTTTGGGTGAATACTTCCTTTTTTTTATTAGTAGAGTCTTCTTCTACAAGTTCTTTCAAGGTGGTAACATCAATTGCATGAGTAGAAATCTCATAAATCTCAAAATCAACAAACTAAAGATGTGTTATCTTTTTGTTCTTCCAGTCAAGATAATTCTCTCCATCAAACTTAGGACTCTCTTTCCTGAAGTATGCCATTTGATCTACCTTAAGCTATTAGGATTTCTCTCCAAGGCACTTGGCTCTGACACCAATTGTTAGGAATATTCCCAAGAGATAACTGAGAGGGGAGGTGAATCAGTTATCTACAAGATTCAATTCTTTTACAATTAAGTATAGAATAAATTAAACATAAACACCACAAGATAACACATAATAGAACACAATTTTGGTAATGAGGAAAACCAAAATAGGTTAAAAACCCTGGTGGGAATTAGCACCTAGAAATAAATGTACTAGTTTATAATGATCCTTGTTAGAAGATCTTACAACCCTATTAGGAGTTGATATTTACAATGTAATAAGTACAGTGACCTGGTCAAAGGTCAGACCCTGTTAGGAGTCTTTTACAAATAACCTTGTTAGGGGTGAGGACACACTGTCCAAGAGCTCACTGCTCAAAAGATGAAGGATATAACCTTCTACACAAAAAATATATACTATATCTGATATTGAACTATTTGAGTAGACCTATTGTCTTGATCAGTTCCAGTGAATTGTAATCTTCTTCTACCTCTTCACATAGATCCTCAACTGATGAATGATGTTTCTTTACTGTCTTAATTTTGTTCTGCTCTTTTTTGTCTGTTTTATTCTCATTTTCACTTAGCAATCACAAATGAACTACTATATGTATCTTCTTCAAAAGATAAGATCATGTCATCTATAGGAAACTCTTCAATGACCTCCTTGTCAGCTATACTAAGCACACAATCATAATTAGGACCGCTCAACTCAAGATGAGTAGACACATTGCTTCACATAGTCAGATCCACCAAATTAACTCAAACATCATGTTTCAGATGAAACATGTTAAGCACTCTTAACCAAACATGCTTAAATCATAACTAAACATGAATACAAACACACATATCCTGAAGATAAGCACAACTAAATAAATAATGTGAATACGTCGGCTCTTAACAAATTGTAACTGCCAAACAGATCAACATAACTCAACTGAAACTATATCTATGAATCCGCGTGTATGAACATAGCATCCAGAACATGTCTACAACATAGATGTAAATGTGTAAGGCTCCAACATATCCTTACTGAAAATTACTTATAGGACACTATTGTATATTATATGTTGTCATCAATGACAAACATATAATCAACTATTTGCATAGAAGCAAATCTCCAATAGTATATTCTTTCCTGGATCTAAAAATTTTCATCTATCCTCACATTGCTGCTTTCAATCAACTTCCTCAGTCTCAGATTGTAACATTTATATGCTTTACTCTTAGTAGAATAACCAATAAAAATTCCTTCATCACTTCTAGCATCAAACTTTCCTATCTCATCATCTCTCTTGATATAACATTTACTTCCAAATATTCTGAAATATTTCACAATAGGTGTATGATCAAACCATAATTCATAAGGAGTTTTACTTGTACCTTCTCTGATCTAAATTTTGTTCAAGGTGTACATAGAAATACTAATAGCTTCTCTCCAATGAACATGTGATACATTTCCTTCTAGCAGCATAGTCCTTGCAGCATCCAATATAGTTATGTTTCTTTGCTCTACAATCCCATTCTATTGTGGTGTCCTATGTGTAGATGTCTGCCTAAATATTATGTTCTCATCATAGTATGAATTAAATAACTCTGATGTAAACTCATCACCTCTCTCTGATCTCAAACATTTTATCTTCAAACCAGATTCATTCTCAACTTTTACTTTAAATAACTTGAACTTGTCAAATGCTTCATATTTATCTCTTAAATATGTAACCCACATCTTCCTAGAAAAGTCATCAAAAAAAATTATAAAGTACCTTTCACCATAGTATGATTTTTCTCTTGTAGGACCACATAGATCTGTATGCACCAGATCCAACTTCCCTTTTATTGAATAAGCTTTTCTTTTAAATGTGCTTCTAGTCTGCTTCCCCATAACACACTCTCTACACGTAGTGTTAAATGGCTTCAGAATCTTAGGTAGATCTCTTACTGCATTTTTCATACTCGCCTTCACAATGTTATCAAAGTTAACATGATAAATTCTTTTATTCCATAGAAAAATGTCATCAATCTTTGCAATAAAACAAGAAGCTTTAGATGTGTTCAATTCAAATACATTACCTCTAGAATTAGTACTAGGTGCGATCAAATATCCTGATTTAGTTCTAATAGAGAATTTCCCATCAATGAATTTCAATTGATAACCCTTGTCCACTAACTGTCCAACACTCAATAGATTATGCTTAAGTCCATCTACAAGTAATACATTGTCAATATTTGTCTTACCATCTAGAGAAATAGATACTACTCCAATGATAAGTTTAGGAGTATTGTCACCAAATTTGACAATGCCACCATCATGTCTTTTCAAACTCACAAAATTATTTTTATCTTGATTCATATGATGTGAACAACCACTATCTATAACCCATTCAGATTTATTTTCAACACAAGATACTAAGGCTTTTTCCTCATGTATAGGATCATCATCTTTTATAGAAATAAATCCATGTTCATAATAGTCACCATCATCATCATAAATACCCTCACTAGCATAATAACATTCCTTTTCTTTAGGATACTTTGATTTGTAAAACTTAGGTTTGTGCTTAGGAACCCTTGTAGGACATCTAGATGCAAAATGACCAATCTTGGTACATGAAAAACATTTCAAAGGTAATTTTCCTTCAAATTTACCCTTACCTCTCTTTTCTCTTCTAGAAATTAGTGCCACCACTTCTTCTAGATTTATTTCTTCCTCTTGTATCTATTCCCATTCATCAACATATTCTCCAAGCTGTTCTCTTAGGTCATAATTGCTGGTGCTTGTAATTCCAGATGAGGTCTTTTTGTTATTATGTACGGTCGCCTTTAATTCAGACTCAACCTTAGGTTAAGTATCGCCCAATTTTGGGGCCTCAAAACTAGTTAGTTTTCCAATCAACATCTCTCTAGTGAAGTTCAGTGTCAGAGGCATAATCTCCTCTATAGCTTGTACTTTGGTTCTATAAGTAGGTGTCAAAGATCTGAGTATCTTTCCAATCACCTCTTCCTCACTATAAGTACCTCCAGAGTTTCTAATGCCAGTAACCACTTTAGTAATTCTCTGTCCATATGCCCTAATGTTCTCATCTTCTCTCATTTTTCAGTAATTCCATCTTTGTATTCCAATTCTGCATTTTTTCCTATTTTGTAAATTTGTTTCCTAGATATAATTCTTTCAATCTTGTCCAGATCTCATGTGCAGAATCCAAGTCTTTTACTTTTGTGAATTCACCTTCAGAAAGTGCACTAATCAATGATTCCCTTGCAACCACATTACATGAAAATAACTTCTTTTCATCTTTAGTAGCCTTCTCCAGGTCATCCTCAGTTGCTATCTTCTCATTCTTCTTTGTGATCATCTAGTAGTCAATTCCTAAACATAGCAAATGTGTTCTCACCTTGTTCTTCCAACTGTCAAAGTTTTTAGGATCAAATTTTTGACTATCCTTCCTGTAGTAATTCATCTTCAAGATCACCTCAAGCTGTTAAGATTTATCTTTAAGGACTAGTAGTTATGTGTGTGTGAGAAATTTCACCTTCATTAAATTAGGATTCAAAACTACAATTCTATGGAAATAAAATGACAATTTAGCTTAAGAATTGCAATTAAATCCATGACATCTCATGGTTCTCTATCTAAGTTTTGTTGAAAGAGATCTTAGCCTTAATCTCTCTCAAGGACAATCCTAGAATGAGAAATTGATAACAAAAATGCTTAATTCTAGCTCAATTCTCTCATATGATATGAAATTCTAACTCAAATGCTCATGATTATGCTCTCAAATCAACAATTTGCTTCTCAAAATGATCAAAATGCTCTCAATTTCTCTCAAATTGCCTATAGTAACTATCCTATGTATTCAAATTTTCTAGGATCCCTTATGCTTACAAAACGGCTTGTATTTATAGAAATTTCCCAAGGGTAGGGGGTAGAGTGAATTAACCATGGGTTAGTGCTTGGTTGAGTTTGATCCCTCAAATGGTTTCAAATGGGGGGACTATTTAAATGGTTGTCCTCAAAGGGTGGGACAAGAAGAAAAGATCCTCAATTCTCATTGGTTGATCAAATTGAGTTGAAAGAAATTAGGATTTATTTAATTCAATCAATTAATTAAATTATCCATGTAAAGGTGAATGGGTTGGATTTGATTTTTGATTTAAAACTATACAATTAATTGATTAAAATCAATTATATAATTTGATTGGTCCCTTTTAGGCTTGAATTTTATTATTTAATTTCATGATTATTTAATCCTTTGATTTTAATTTGATTTTGTCCAATTTTCTTGATAAATATCTATTTGAATGATTTTGATCCATTTTGATGCATTTTGATGAGATTTACGGCAATTGGCTGAGATTTGCAGATTTGGATGATTAAGAAACACCTGGTCAATTTTAGGTATCTACACTATGATACCAATTGTTAGGGATAACAGTCCATAAGACAACTGAGAGGGGGTTGAATCAGTTGTGATATAGATTATTAAACTTTAAAATTTGTAAACCAAAACTACAGTGTAGATGATAACACAGTAAATGCCAACACAATAACACAATACTTGCTATCAAGGAAACCTTGTTAAAGGTACAACCCCAGTAGGAATTAGCACCCAAAAATAATGTACTAAGAGTATAGTATCCCTGTTAAAATATTTAGCCCTGTTAGGATCTTATTAGAACATTACAATACACAGTCCCTGTTAAGAGACAGACCCTGTTAGGAATCAAGAAAAGTAGTAGGCTCACTACCCAGACATACTGCCCCAAAGAAGGTTTAAACCACCCTCAAGGATTCACAATCTGAACAAGTGTATATATGAATATACAATCAAGTGAACTGTCGTATAGAAACTATATTTTCTTGGTCAGTTCCAATGAAGTATAACAATCAACTCTACTCTATATCCGGTATTCAACAAGCCTCACAACTTTCATAATTATCTTCTTTTTCAATCTCTACCACATCTTTTGTAAAGAAAATATATCTCATATATACCCCTTTACAATAATTCATTAGGTTCTCCAATTAAGCTTTCCCAATACATAATTAATTAATTAGGTTGTCCAATTAAGGCTTTCCAAAGCACAAATAATTATAAAACCCCTTGCTAAGATACACACAGTACCTATAACAAGAAAACATCAATTAAAATCAATCACATACACTTCCAGATTTGAAATCCATGCTCATAATTCATTTTACACTCTACATATCTGAAGTCGACCACCAAATAGATCTCCTTGAGAGTACATGCCACAAGTGATGTCTTCAGTAATCACATGACAATCAAACTCAGCCCATTATTCCAACATATGTCAGTTGTCCATCAGTAAGCTCATTTCATCTGAAATATCTTTGCCAGTAAGATATACCTAAAACACAAAGATCTTCTCTGTCAAGATTCATAGTTACAGTCCAGAAACCAGTCTTCACCAAATCAATTGTAACATCCACAATATGCAATATAAATCCAAGCGACCTTAGGAATAAGGTCAACACACATCCTTCTTCATATATCCCACTTTTATCATTCTAAATCATTCGTACACTATCCATACACTTCTTCCAATCAAGTAACCAGTCTCTTCTCTCCACAGAAACATATGTTGACATCAGTGACAAAACATGAATATCAATAGTATGATCAGTACCAAAAACTGATATCATCCAACAGATCCTCGTTGCAATTAGCTTACTCTGAGCTGTCTTTGGAGATACTAACTCTAAATATTTAATTAAATTCTTATGCTTCGGAGTGTTAAGATCGACTTGGGGAATAATTATTTGTTGATCTAAGTCACTTGGCTTCCTCTTCTTTGATTTCTTCTTACCTCCCAAAATACTTTCACCAGCAAAAATTTTTGAATATGATGCCTTGCCTACATCGAGTGACTTGGTATGAGTTCCAATAATGCTCCCTCTAATCTTTTCTTTTGCCTTATGTTCCTCATGTATTTATTCCTCTTTCGGCTCATCTACATTCTTCTTAAGATTTGATTCTTCCATCTCTTCTTTCTGTCTATCATGAACATTTTTTTGTGTTGGTAGGGATGTTTGGTTGTTGACCATCAATGTTTGTTGATGGTACCAACTTGGTTGTCTTTCCTTGATCGGTCTTAGTGTTCTAGATTCCTTCTACCTTTTCTTTCTCTTCCTATGTCTTAGTGTCCTTGGGTGCTTCATGTGCAATTCTTGTTGTATTATTTGACTGTTTAGTGTAACTAAGAACTTGTGTCAATATCAGTTCATGACTCTGTAGTGGATCTAAATAAACATCCTTACACTTGGTGTCCTAAACTTTATTTTCCATGATATCCTCATCTTTTTGTAAATATTTTTCAGGGTCCACTTCTTCTATGATATCTTCAATTATTATCTCTCCTTTATCTACAATTAGATCAATTGGCTCTATATCAGTAGTGGTTTCCTTAACTTGATTACTCATACTGCCTTGTTGACTTGTCTCTTCTTCTCCATGCTTAGTGTTATCTAATTTGTATATCTTCTCCACTTTATTGTTGTCTCCTTTTCTACAGATTCCATATCTCCATTCATTATCCTGAGCGCTCTTCCCTTGACAATGAATTCTTTATAATATATCTTCAATGCTTCTTTGATTAATGATGTGCTAGGTCAGGAATAGTGTGAAATAATGACTTTTCTCTCATTTGTTTTTCAGCATTCATATCATACTTCCATCTAGTAGAAATTTTAACATACAACTCTTGTGGTATATTATTACCAAGTTCAATTGGTGTAACTTTGTAGTTCAGTAGTGTTTCTACCACAACATCTTCAATTTTCTTCTTGTCTTCTTCATTTCTTTTCTCATACTTAGTCTGCTTGAATCCTACAAATCCTCCAAATCTCTATAATGATTCAAGAAAGTCATCTAGCCACTTTGATACATTAGCAAAACTTGCTACAGGAACATAGACTTATCTACTTTGTTAGATTCTGTGCCACTTCCCTTTCCACTATTTATTTGTCTTCTAGTGTGTACAACTTACATATTTTCTACCTTTCGGTTGAACTATCTCAATTGTAGCCTTCTCTTTTGCTTGTATAGAGGATCTGGTGTTTCTTTTTGTCCCAATAGTACTCAGCGAGGGTACTATTTCCAGTTGCTTGTCAACTACAAAAATACATTTTGTATTACCAGTTTCATCTTCTCCTAGAGTCTTTAATAGATTGTTAATTATCTTCTCTATTTTCCTTATTGCCTTAGGTATAACAATGTTTTTCTTTCTTTTCTCTTTTACTTCCTCATAAGTGCCATGTCTCATAGCTTTAGGCTCAATGGGCTATGCCAATAGGGATTCTATTTGTTTTGAGGATTCATAAATATTCATCTCATATCCCATAGGTTCTATCCATTCTGCTCTTGGTTCAATTGCCTTTGCTAAACATTCATCAATGTCTACTTTAAAACAAATATTGTTTTGATATTTTTCAATCAATTGTGGTGGTATTTTGCATCTCCTATACATTCTATCTTGAAAATTTGTAAAATAATCATCCATTATAGTTTCAAAGTTGTCACCTCAACTATGTATGCACTGATTGATATGATATATGATAGGTTTGTATGTCTTCCATACTATATCACCAATCGAAGGGAAATAGTTCTAAAAATAGAAGAATATACATACCAATATTGAACTAAAATTTGAAGTATTGGTCTTTGATTTCCTGATATTATTCATGTTGTAGTCTAATTGCTTCAACAAAATCTCACAAACATCAATTTTCAGTCCCTTCTTCACAATTTTGTATGCTAAGTCCACAACACTACAAGGTAGGTTGTCCACTCTCGATGATTGAAATGCTCGGTATGATAAAATTTTGCATGCATATCTTAGTTTGGGGTCTTCAAAAGTAAATATCTGCACGCTTCTTCCATCCCAAAGTGCCTTTGTAATCTCGATAAGTTTACCTCTTTCAATTTATTTCACAAACTTGGGTCTATCACCAATAGGTAATACAGTAATGAGATGTAGAACATCTTTTGTAATTTTTATTGGTTCATCCAACCACATGGTATGCATGTGTACTTGATTGATTACCATTCTCACCCATTAAGGTTTGAATACCCTCGGTAGGTTCATTATGTGGGTTAGATGCTTCACTTCAAGTTGAGTGTGCTCTTCCTTCAATTTCTTGTTTACACATAATTTATTGAATGATTCATCAATTTCTTCCTTACAAATATCTTCAATCTTGTAATGTATAAAATTACACACATCATCATTTAGAATTACTTGTGGAGGGATTTATGATAATGCTCTCATCATATCTCTTTCTGATGCTATCGTTGGGGGCATCTTGTGCTTAGTAGTAATAGATTCTATATCCTTAACCAATGTGGATCTCTTGGCTCTTGGTGCCATCTCTTCTCAAGATAGTTTAAATATAAACTAGTGCAGGCTTGACTATATATTACTTCATAAATGTAGCTCAGTAATATAAAGTAGCCAGATTGCTCTCAAAATGCTCTTAAATGATTCAGAAATACCTTCTCGTATCGTCTAGTGGATGCCATAAATGATTGCCTGCTGTTAGTTCCATTTCTTACTGACATATGAAATACTCTCAACGAGCTTTCTCTATTTATCCCAGACACTAATCAAGCAAGATATAGAATGATAGAAATAGGGTTTCAAAACCCTCTACACTTTGAGCTCCATAAACTCAGGTGGGAATACCCTTCTAACTTAGAATGATCAAATCACATAATCATTCTAGACAATTTGAATGGAATTACAGGGGCTGACCACTGTAACATTTATTTGATAGATCAAACATAAAGGTAAAGATCAATTTTAATAGTGATAGTCAACTATTTCAAAGGAAAATAGACTAGTGTTTTATCCTAGGTTATGGAGTCATTTATGAGTATTCATAACCAATTTCTCATGAACAAGAACTTAAAACAATGACAGATTTGACCTAAAAATAGATATACCTTATATATCTACCTTCACACATATGATAGTTTAATTCATCCAATTAATTATAAACCCTGAATCTCACTGAAACAATCCTAAGGCAATTTTAGTCTTTCCTTGAAAGAACCCTAAAACTATTTCAAAATCTGCCTAACAAATGCATAAATTGAACATTCCTTGAGCATTCAATTTAAATAACATTCAAAACATAAAAATGAAGACAAAATACTCATCATATGTTTCAAAAACTATTGATGGATTTCATTTTTATTCATGATCAAAAATTTCTATTACATTCAACAATGAATTTCAAAACCCTACTTTGAATATATTGGTCTTAAGACAGACTTTACAACTTCATCTTATATTCCCCCTAAATGAAAAATGGCTATCCTTTTCCCAGTAGTCTTGGAATCCTTTTATAACTAAGGATGAAACAAGCTACATACTACATGGGAAAATCTTTTACAACAACTTTTAAAACTGACATAAAATCCAAAATTGCAACAGAACACGGGTGGCATAAGTTGGCAAAGTCTGAACAAAATTTGTTGGCGTAGTTGAAAATATCTTCACTATCCTTTCAACTTTCCTTCCCACATGTTCACCTCCTTGGCAGTGGGCCACTCAAAATTATTTTCCTGTTCCATCTTGGTAACAACTTCTGTCCACCTGGCATCCACAGTCGTTCTGGCCTCAGCAACATATTTTTCCATATCTCTTTCAACCTTGAAGAGGTTATCAATCAACTCATTTCAATATTTGGACTCATTGTCTTTCTCCAAATGTTGCTTCATTTCTTCATCCTTGAATATCCCATCTAACTCGGCTATCCAATCTGATTGTGGCTTTAAAGTACCAGCTTCATCATAGATCTTTGGGATTAAAGGGGGGCACTGGTCACCAAATAACTGCAATTTATTACTTATCAATTCAGCTTTTCCATTGAAGAAGGCATATTTATTATTCACCTCATTGATTATGTCAATGGTCTCTGTGATTTTATCAGGAAAATCATCACTGTATAACATGGCTATCTTTAATTTATCCATCAGCCTGTCTCTTCCTAACCATGTCTTGAATGTAGGCTCCAAGAATGTCATAGCTTCAGCAACTATCTTTGAGGCTTCTTTTAGTGAGCCATACAATGTATGTATTATGTCAGTCTTCTATTTCAAACCATCAATTCAATGTTGCAGTATAGGCAATATGATAGACATGATATTTGTACTTTGTCCCTGTGACAACTCTTTAGATTGGCCTTCTGCCAATGTCGAGTCCTCTTTTGTCTCTATGGAAACATCTATTTCAACTCTTGATACTTCTTGAGGGGCTAGAGTCTTTGCTCTCTTACTTTCTTCTGATTCTTCCTTCAATTTTGCAATTTTCTCCTCCAATGTGTGGTTATGAACCACTACTTCTTCATGATTTTTTTCTAGGGCCATCATTTGGCCAAAAGTTGTCTCATATCATTTAGACAAGTCCTCTATTTTTTCCAAATTCATAAAGGACACCTGAGTTATAAGCTAGGTGATCTCAGTATCAATGGTGTTCTGCAAATTCCAAATCATTCTATCAGCTCTCTTTTCCTCCCTTATAGTCATGACTAGAGGTTTATGTGTAGTAGGGGCTAGAGACCAACTAGATAAAGTCTTGGATTTAGGATCAAATCCTAATCCTTTTAAAACCTCATCAATTTTAAATTTTTTTTTCAATAAGGGGTCTTTGTGCCTCCTAATTTGATCAATGACAAAAGTGGACTGTAAGTCCCAATCTGGCATCAGTAGCACCCCACTATTTTGCACCAACAATCTAGCCTGATCCACAATGATCAATTAACTCTCAGGATCATAATCCTAGAGTGTCTTCACAATCTCTTCATTTTTATCTTCCTAACCTTCACCTATGATTAATATTTTTCCTTAAATCCCTTTGCTTTAATTTTACCAGGAAGCTTTTGAATTCTCCAGATTTTTTGAATTCATCATCTTTCATGAATTCATTTTCCATCATTACCCTCTCATCAGCTTCTCCAAATAACACCATTTGATTATCCCCTTGGCCCTCAGCCTGTGGTTCCTTTTGTAGTTGCCTTTTTAACTTCCTAAAATACTTTCCATGCTTTTTTATCATAGCCTTGGCCATACTCTTTCTGTCTTGCACCATCTTGTGCTCTATTTTTTGCTTCTTCTTGGGTGGCTCTCTAGCAGAAGTAGCTTCCTCACTAGCCTCTTCTTCTTCTTGGTGTTGTTCCTCTAGTTGTTCTTGATGTTCTGGGTCATGCAATGCAATAGGAATTGGGAACGCTTGAGACTGTGTATCCTCAGCACTAAACTTTGGTACTTGTGCCATCAAAGTGTCATAAGACTTAAGCATTTCCTCCATTCTCTATAAGTATGGGAGGTCAGGGAAAAAACTAGAAAAAGTCTTGTCTGATTCTTTCCAATCAGCTTCTACGCTGAGAAGATCTTTCCACTTCCTTCTCCTCTCCTAGACTTCATCCTTTTCCAACTTGTTTCTTACAATATATTCATCATGCAAAGGCTCATGGTCTCTGACAGTTACCTAGGAAACCATGCCTTTCAAAGTTATTTTCACAAAACTTTCTAGATCACAGAATCTAACAACAGCTGTAGAAATTCTATATTGCTTTAGAAAGTCATTAATCAAATCAAACACTCTTTTTCTAATAGAAAAATCAAAACCCACCCATAATCTAGGGACAAAAGTACCCCTCCTATGTCCTAGGAATTCTTTATCAACCCATGTAATTTTCCAAATGAACTCTAGAAATACAATTCTAAGAGGCACAAACTTGGGGAGAATGTGAGGAGGTTGAGAGAAACCATATACCCTAATAATACTGAAAGGATGAAATAAAAATAAATCTCCCCAATTGTGAGAGATTGGCCAATTTTGAACAAACTAATAAGGCCTTAATATCCTCCTAACCCCAATTGGTAATCTCTCCCTATCAGATCCTAGTAAATCAAATATTGGATCCACAATCCAATTGGAGAAACATAAAAAATGTTGGAAATTTGACTATACTGAAGTATATGACTTTATTTAGTGTTTTCATTATGGCAACAAATTTGTATGAAGTTTTGGAGTCAGCACACATTATCAGAAGATCAGAAATTGGCTAAGTACAGAAAACAGGACAGAGCAAGGAATAGACTGTTATAGTTTTGATTAGCGTGTGTTCATATGTTATCAAAATGATATGTGCCTTTGAAGATAATCTTATGAGTATGTTTACATGCTAAATCTAAGAGAGTTTGATTAGACCTTCAAGTATGAAGAAGATATAGCCAGTTGAAGAGGTACAACCAGTAAATGTTAGAACAGGGCAAAGATCATGGAAAGAGCCAACAGAGATTGTTTTGGCGTGGATGTTGCACTCATCCTTAGGACTTGTGCCTTTGGATTAGTGATTTTTAGTGACCTAAAAACCTATGGTTAAAATTTCATGACTTGATTCATCTGGGATAATTAGTTAGAGCTATTTTGGTGAAGCGGACTATGTGAAAAGACGTGTCTATTTGGTTTGAGTAAAGTAGTTATAATTTATGTTAAGCCAACTTAATGAAGGGTTGCGTGGTTATGTAAGTGATCAATATAGATGTTAAAAGGTTTCCTAAATCTGACATGTTCATGCCATTTGAGGAAGTACTTATAGAAGGTCATTTGTGATGGGAAAAGTTGTGAAAGCCAAAGATTAGAAAAGCAGAGCAGAGTGTTAAAGCAGCAGAGCTATATTTATCATATGTTGATAATATAGATATTGAAGTTGAAGCTTTTATAATATATGATTTTTATAGTTCTTTACAAGAGGTTAAAGCATCGGTGCATAAAAGGAACTGATCAGACAAGCAATGTCACAAACAGCAGTTCACCTTGTTGATATAGTGTGTATCAAATAACCAAAAGGTTGTAGCCTTCACCACTTGAAAAGTGAGTCCTTGGATAGTGAGTCCTCCACCCCTAATATGGTTATTGTAAAAGACTCCTAACAGGGTCTGACCCTTAACTTGGTTACTATACTACTGCATTGTAATGTACAATTCCTAACAGGGTTGGAAGATCTTTTAACAGGGATCACTATAAACAGTATAGTTCTTTATGGGTACTAATTCCCACTGGGGTTTTTACCATTTGGTTTCCCTATAACCAAATTGATTTGTTGTGTAAAGTGTTATCTGTATGTGCATTTACTTTGTATCAATCTAGATTAATAAGTATAAGATAAATATTTAAGGTTGCAGATAACTAATTCACCCCCCCCTCTAAGTTATCTCTAAGTATTCTAACAATTGGTATCAGAGCTTTGGTCCTTAGCAAAGAAGTTTAGCCACTTGAGGTGATCATGGAGAAGGAAGAAATGAAACACTTGAAAAATAATCTTGAAGCAGCCCTTGAAGAACTTGACACATATGAAAAATAAAATGAAGATCTAAAACTAAAAGTTGGAGGCATGAAAATACTTATTAAGAAACTAAAAAAAGAATTAAGGAATTGTTCTTCAAATGATTTGGGGGAAGTAGTCAAAAAGTTGAATGAAGAAAATTCATCTCTGACAGATTAGATTACAGAATTGGATGAAAAGCTATGTAACAATCAAGATGCCTATGATGATCAAGTCAAAGAAAACAAGCAGTTAGATGAAGAACTGAGACAAGCTAACATGGAAATCTTGGAGCTAAGAAACAACAAAGAGAAGATGGAATCTGAATTGATTGCAGCAAAGAATCATATTGACAAGTTACACACAAGCAAGGATCTGATAGAATCCCAGTTGTATGCTCAAAAGGTTAAAGGAAATACCAGTGGTATAGGATATAATGAAGCACAAATTCAGATTGATGCCATGCAAGAAAGAATGAAAGAACCAAAGGACATCACAGATACTAAGGAGATTGGAAATCAGACTGAAGACAATATTGAACCACCTAAGGATGAATGCAAGC
>MU228423.1:410386-466014 GCA_018584345.1 Thuja plicata | reverse complement strand
TCTCAAGGTCTTGCAGATCAAGAACAAAAGGACAAGAGAATCCTAAGAAGTCTTTGTTTGAAGAATCAAGAGAAGTTAAGTTTGTGGAAGCTAAATCAGATAAAATATGGGTCGAAGTAAAGAAGGAAAAGGAAGAGAAAAAGGTAGCAGATGCATCCTCAGTGGACGCACCTTCTACTTCTGAATAGTTTCCCCTCATGGTCTTAGGGGGAGCTATTCTAGCTCTAGACCCCTGCATGGATAGTATACTCACCTCCAAGTATGTTCCTTGGATTAAAATTGTTTGGTGACATTGTGATGAAGTATGCAAGGGAACACGATCTAAATTGTTATCATGAGCAAGAACGAAAGTTACAATTGCTTTCTATGTCTACGCGGCAAGTATTAATGGCAAAAATTTACTGTGCAATCACCAAGTCCTCACTTGTGGTCAGAATAAATGATTGGAGATCATAGAAGCCCTAGCATTTGTATTATTAATGCATTACAGTTGTTCTCATCAGCAAAGAAAGGAGATTGATAATCGTCATTTGCTAAGAAAAGTAATTCGAGTTTGAAACGAGGCCCAAGCGCGGACACGTCATTTCAGAAATTAGTTGAAAAATTACTTAACAATCGAGTAAGTGGCTGGATAATCAAAGGAGAACTTGTAGTCAAGTAGAAAAGAGTCACAATTACATTCTTCAGTAGTGATTTTTCAGTATACTTCAGCATGTGAATTTCATGAAGCAAAATCTTGTTGAGCAGTGTTCTATGTGAGAGTATCAGTATAGCCATTGGAGATTTTGTTTTGGAGCTGACATGATGTTATCCTTGGAAGTACATACTTATTGTTGATCATACAAAGAGAATTCATATAAGAGAAGAATTGATTGAAGATACAATTTGAAATATCATGTGAAGAAGCAGATAAAACTATTATGACAGGTCCACAGGATTATGCACCCATGGCCAACGACATGGAGGATACATTCATGATTGATAATGTTGAAGTATCAATGACAGTAATGGATATTAATCTAGAAAATCTTGAAGAAACATTTGTGAGTACTCAAGAATCTAAGAGTCTTTATATCAGTAAGAAGATATATTTATTTAAGATATCACAAAAAAGGAAGCAAAAAAAGAGAAGACTAAAGTAATGGACAATTCATCATCATTGTTGTACAGTTTGACACCCATAACAGACTTAAACTCATGGGGAGTAAATAAGTAAGTGGGAGTATATAATCAGAGGAATTCATCAAAATAGATCACATATTGTGTAAGAGAAGTATATGAAGAAGAGTCTCAGTGAATTGGTTAGCAACTCTACACTTGATCTTAGTTCACTCATGATTGGTCAAACATCCTTGAAAGAGCTTGTAGAAAAAATATTATTTTTGATTGTATGAATCAGGAAAGATCTAGGAGTCAGAAGCTATGATAGAGAAGATAAAGAAATCATTAGAAGATCCCACCACAGATATTAACATATGCAACAATGTGTAACAAGGACACATAGATAGAAAAGGCAGACAGACACATACAGAGATCAGCACTTTAGCGCACATGTTAGAGATCACACCTGAGCATGCATGCTTAGGTATATACTCTATGGTGTATATACATGCTATATCCAGATGCACACAGTATGGAAAAGTTACAGACTGATCAGTGAACCAGCAGTACAGGAAATAGAACATGGAAGTCGACTACAGTTTTGGTCAGCATGAATGATTTTGTAATGTAATGGCTAAGCGCCTGTGGTTATAAGTTTGTAATAAAGTAATGTATAGAATATGGATTATTTCATATGATTAAGGTCCTAGCATAGACTTGGAGAAAATGGAGAAGCTACAACATGCATTATGCGCCCATCTACAAATTGTTAATTCATTGATTGCATTTTGTGAGAAAGAGATCCAGAAGTTGCAGATTGCATATCCTGATATGTATGCTGAGTAAGTACATAGAAGTGTTGTTTTAAAACCTTTGTCATTAATCTCAAAGGGGGAGCAGTGTATGAAGAATATGGAGTCTGGTATATGATAAAAGGGAGATATAAGATAGAAAGTTTTTGTATAAAAGTTCAGATAGTAACTTCACTATATTCCTTTGTTGCCATTAATGAAAAAGGGGGAGATTGTTGGAAAGTTGACTATATTGAAGTATATGACTTTATTTAGTGTTTTAATTATGGCAAAAAAGTCATATGAAGTTTTGGAGTCGGCACACATTATCAGAAGATCAGAAATTGGCTAAGTACAGAAAATAGGACAGAGCAAGGAACAGACTGTTATAGTTTTGATTAGCGTGTGTTCATATGTTATCCAAATGATATGTTCCTTTGAGGATAATATTATGAGTATGTTTACATGATAAATCTAAGAGAGCATGATCAGATCTTCAAGTATGAAGAAGATATAGCCAGTTGAAGAGGTACAGCCAGTGAATGTCAGAACAGGACAAAGATCATGGAAAGAGCCGACAAAGATTGTTTTGGCGTGGATTTTTCACTCATCCTCAGCACTTGCACCTTTGTATTAGTGATTTTTAGTGACCTAAAAACCTATGGTTAAAAGCGCATGACTTGATTCATCCGGGATAATTAGTTAGAGCTATTTTGGTGAAGCGGACTGTGTGAAAAGACGTGTTTGTTCAGTTTGAGTAAAGCAGTTATAATTTATGTTAAGCTGACTTAATGAAGGGTTATGTGGTTATGTAAGTGATCAATATAGATTTTAAAAGGTTTCCTAAAGCCAACATGTTCATGTCCTTTGAGGAAGTACTTATAGAAGGTCATTTGTGATGGGAAAAGTTGTGAAAGCCAGAGATTAGAAAAGTAGAGCAGAGTGTTAAAGCAGCAGAGCTATATATATCATATGTTGATAATATAGAAATTGAAGTTGAAGCTTTCAAAATATAGATATGATTTTTATAGTTCTTTACAAGAGGTTAAAGCATCAGTGCATAAAAGGAACTGATCAGACAAGCAGTGTCACAAATAGCAGTTCACCTTGTTGATACAGTGTGTATCAAATAACCAGAAGGTTGTAGCCTTCACCACTTGGATAGTGAGTCCTCGACCCCTAAAAAGGTTATTGTAAAAGACTCCTAACAGGGTTTGACCCTTAACCAGGTCACTATACTATTGCATTATAATGTACAACTCCTAACAGGGTTGGAAGATCTTTTAATAGGGATCACTATAAACAGTATAGTTCTTTGTGGGTACTAATTCCCACTGAGGTTTTTACCATTTGGTTTCCCCATAACCAAATTTTTGTGTTGTGTAAAGTTTTATCTATATGTGCATTTACTTTGTATCAATCTGGATTAATAAGTATAAGATAAAGATTTAAAGTTGCAGATAACTGATTCACCCCCCCCCCCCTCTCAGTTATCTCTAAAGTATTCTAACACAAAAGATGAATTTATAGAGGAGCTATCCCATACCAGGGTCCACCTTTGAATTGGTATACTGAAACCATATTCTAAATCAAACAATTTCATTTCTTCATCCATGGAGGCCCTATTGTAGAATAGAATCATAAACACTAGATGAGAATAATGTTTGAAAGTTGGGACTGGGACATCATTCTGTATATCTACTAGTGCTACATGTATAGCTTCAACTAGGTACCCCACATAATCATAATTTGAATTGACCTCTGGGGGTTGAATGTTCATTTCCATCATTAGCAGGTCCTCAGCCACAATAGAATCTCCATCAAATCCTAACACCCTTCTTAGGCCATATACTATGCACTTGACATAGTGATGAAACATGGACAAATCAAAGGGAGGTTTAACATTATCTAGGATGATTACCAAGTTTTTGTCTACCCTAGGCATAAATTTGGGCATTCCATACTTCTTGATCAATTTTTCCCTCTTCTTATAATCTTCTTTTATCTTCTCCAGATCAATTTCTATGCATAATGCACCAGTAATCCCAAAAACCTCTGCTACTGATCTTCTATTGATGTGTACTAGGGCTTCCTTGTTCTTTTTCCTAATTACCCTAGCTACTGGGCAATAATTCTTAGCCAATTCTCTGATTAACTCTATGTCCACATATGCATCAGGCATAATCAATTTAGCCATGTTTAATTCCTAGGGATTGCGAATTGGGACAGATTTAACTCTATTGTTCCAAAAATAATGAAATAGAGTATTACCCCAGTAGCCTGTAGTGCCAAGATTTCTGCATTGACACCATATATCCTTCCACTCATCCTAGTTAGCATTGTTTGTGTTTGATGTCCCAGGAAACAAATCAACATATTCCTCTATATATTTCTTTGTTGCAACCTTCTTCTTTTCAGACCCTTGTGAGGCAGCACTGGTAGTATCTTGACTCATCTTTCCTTCTCAAATTTCTATCTCAGAAAAACAAGCTCTGTTGCTTTCACAGAAAAATATTCAAGGCATAGACAAGATTTGTACAAAATCAAGCTCAATCATTCATCTTTAGAGCCATCTAATTGACGTCTTGTCCACTTGAATGCCAAATTCTTGCACTTGCAGTTTCATGCAATCATCTCTCTGTAACTAATGTTGCCATTAATTCACACTGCTTGATCCCTACCAGAAAAGAGTACTCACTTTTTCTCTTTTTTCCATCATAAGCCTGGCATGAGCCACTTGTCAACTTGTCTCTTACTCTTTGTCCTTTACTTATATTCAAATTTGTCCTTGTGAGTGAGCGATAAGACCTTTTCTTACAACCATTCACACACTCGCGGTCTCTTCTTTGCTTGATTTTATATCATTTGCGACTGAGAGATGACCTACAAGGCAACTTTATCATTGAGAAATCATGTACTTGCTACCTCTTTCTCTTTTGCACTTATACTTGTGCGAGTGAGAGACAACACTATTCCTTACATCAATCGCAGACTCACTGCTCAACACTTCACCCTTTTAAAAACTGTGAGAGTGAGAGAGTAAAAACTCATCACTCAATCCTTCCTTGGTCGCGCACTCATTGATTTATTTATCATCATGCTTGGATGTTCCCAAGTGAGTGATGACTCAAAACAGTCACAAATCATTTGTTTAGTAGCATAGTTTTTGTGTACTTTTGTTCTATTTTTCTACTTCCGCGAGTGAGTGATAACCATTTTCTTCATGCACTTTTATCTAGTCGCTCAATCGCACTACAAAATACTTTAGCTCAAAACTATCAGTGAGTGAGCAATAACCAACATGGTTTCTTTATTCATGCACTTGCTACTAAAAAATCTTGATGATTATATCCTTCATGACTAAGTGAGTATCTTCATACAAACTTTATGATTCATCAATCGCTCACTCACTGATCCCTTTTGACTTTATTTCCTTCATGAGCGAGTGAGTGACAACCTTCAATTTCTTTCATCGCACACTCACGGCCTCAAAACTTTAATCAGCACATCATTTGTGAGTGAGTGGATCTTAACATGACTTCTCTAGTCACGCAGTGGCTTACTTCAAAACCTTGAAAATTTCCTACGCTACTGAGCAACTATTACCATCTGATGACCAAAACATAATTCGTCTCTTACCCGTGCTACAAAAAGAACATCGATTAAAACTTGAACGAGTGAGAAACACTTGTAACATTACTTCCTCGCACACTCATGGACTCAAAATACATGAACAAAAACTTAGCCTGAGTGAATGACTAGACTTCACTTTATACTTCTCGCTTAGTTGTGGACCCAAAGACTTAAAGATATAAGACCACCGCAACTGCGCGATAATCCAAAACTTAACCGCTCGCTGACTCGCTGAGAATTTTAACAAGAGCCTCAAACCTTCGCGAGTGAATGAAAAACAAAATTTTCCAACTCACTCAGTCACTAACTAACAACCCAACTTCAAAAATACATCCCGTCTGTGTGATTAACATACTTCAATGACCACGTCGCTCACTTGTACTATCAACTTGTCTCAGCAAGACATGACCATGATTGCTCTATTCAACCCAAAATGACTCGTCACTCACTTGCTCACTTAAAAAGACACTTTTAAAAAACCAGTGCGACTGTGTGATTAAAGCTTGAAACAAGACATTTTGATGAGTTAACCATAATTTGACTTTTTGACATGAAGAAAAATGGATTTTGAACCAAAATATGTAGGAAACTTACCAAACCTTGGGATTTGAAAATTTTTCAATATACAGTGCTAACACCTGCAATGTGCTCAAATTCTCTCGTAAATGGTAAGTTCAAATGAACTAAAAACCACCCTATTTATAGATTTCCTTCAATTAGGGTTTCCAATAGCTATTAGGTTTCAAAATAAATGCTTTGTTGAGTCCTTTTTTTCTTATTCACCGACTATGTAGTAACTTTTGTTAATCGAATAAAACAAAATAACTACACACAATACTTCAAACTTACAACTTATCCAAATGCATCTTAATATGCTAATATGGATCTCAAATCATATACTTCAGAACTGAGATAATATTTTAAATAGTTATTCAGTCCCTACATACCTATCACCAATTAGGTGGAGCTCAGTGAAACCAACTCGGTAGAGATGGTGCAGTCTATGCTTCTAGATGATGTCCCTTCATCTTGAGTCTTTTTCTTCCATGTCTTGTTCATTTGTTCTCGGATTTCCTCAACAGTAGTAGAAACTTTTACTTTAGATTCATCTCCACTTGGTGCATCGCCTCGGTCTCTACAACTCCTCACAAGGTATCCTACCTTATGACATTGAAAACATGCCATGTCAAGATTTCTCCAAGCTCTTTTGTTGTTCCTTCCCTGCATCAACATGCAATTTTCAGCAATGTGTACATACCTTCCATGGGATAAACATGAGATTATTGTTTTATAGTCCCATGGTATAGAAATAACTTCTCGGTTGGTTTTAGCATTCTCTCCGTTAGGCTTCTAGTTATCATTCATTTTCTTTATTCTGCATTCTTCAGCCTTGTGTCCAAACTTGTTACAATTCTTGCAGTATCCATTAAACTTAGATTTCCTTATATTGTTGACTAGATTAGTTATGCATTCAAATGCTTGATGTTCATACCTATTTCATCTAAAACAATAACCATCAAACTTAGGTATACTCGGTGATTTATCTTTCTTGCTCCTACATAAATTAGCAATATGTCTAGGCTTCCCATAGTAATTGCAAGTTTGCTTCTTTTTTTTGGTGGGGATACAATACTTTCATATCTTTGTGCTTTTGATGATTCTCCATTCTTTTTTTTTCTATCCTCTTTGTATCCAATGTCTGTTTTGTCATTTCTTTGTTTCTAATTCTTGAATTTTTGATCCAGAGAGTTGAGTGCTTCTTCGTTTCTTTTCAGTATAGAATTTGTATCTTTCTCAGCTTTCAATCTTTGTTCCATTCTTTCAATTTCATCTTTCAATGCTTGATTCTCAAATTATTTTCTGGTGTTGTCTTGATTTGCACTCAGAAGTTGATTAGCCACGTCATAGTGAACTTATGTCATTCTCATGATCTCATTATATTTTTATAGTTTCTTCATCTCAACTTATCTTTTGACATCTTCTATCATTTTCTTTTCATCTTTAGCAGTCATTTTTCCTTCAATCAACTTGTTCATCCTTATCATGTTTGTTTCTAGATCTATCTTCATTAGGTCTAACTGCTTGGTAAGTATATCATTTTTTCTAGTAATTCTTTTATAGCTGTTTTAGACTCATCAGTAACATTGCCTTCATATGGTGTTTCAAGTATATCAACTTGTTCTTGTGTAAACTTTAGTTCATCATAAATTCTTAGTCTATTCCTTAGAGATCTTTCAATTTTCTTCTTCAAATCAATGATTAACTCTCTTGCATCTTCCAATTCAGATTCAAGACTATCAAGCCTTTTATATTGCCTAAAATTTTCCATGACTAGGATCTTTAACTCTCAGGTGGTCAAACCATATAACTCAAGAGTAACAGCTCTGATACCAATTGTTGGAATAATGTATGGAAAGTAAGGACTAAGAAGGGAGGGGTGAATCAGTACTTATCAAACTTTTATCTAAATACCTTAACTGATTAACCATAAACTTGATGTTCTATGTTTACCAACTCCATTGCATTGAAATGAAATTAATGTAAAGTATTTAATTCAAAATATTAAAACCATAACAAATAAACTTATAACATAGTGATTTGGTTATGTATAAATCCTTGGTTAGAGGAAAAAACTACGGTGGGGATGACACCCACAACTTTCACTAAAACTGTAGTATGAAAGGTTGCTCAGTTAGAGATATAAAGGTTTGCTACTTCTGATAGCTTACTCGATTAAGATTATACAATAATTATTAGGTCTACCTGATTAGAGGATTTTACAATCTATACACTTAGAGATGTACCTAGTTAAAGGATTTATAATAACAAGATCTGTTAGGATCTACCCAGTGTTGGGATTTAACCTTCACAATATAATAGTACTCAAACTATGAAATGTCTATTATATTTTGCATCAAATATAAATGTTGATTTAGACTCTATGTGCTCTGATATGTGTTACCTTAATTTTGATATTTGTAACACTTCACTGCTCTGCTCTACTGTAGCTAAATCTGCTCGGTACTTCTCTACTCTATGTTGTTCACCTCAATAATTCAATAACAACATCGACTCCTTTATTAACCTAAACTCCATCAACATCAACAAAAAATTCATCTTGAGAATTCATTCTTAATAAATACAAACTTTCAACCTCTTAATCCTATGAATTAGTTGGCAAATGATTATCCTAAACAGTTTGATCTTCTTTCACGCTCGGTGACCATGTCACTTTTACCTTGGTATTTTGTGTTCTTCTTGGAAATATAAAGCTCCCATTAATCATTTGATATGTGCCTTAGATCATCACCCTAAATTGTTTTGATCATTGATTGTGTAGCCAACTATTATTAATACTTGTAGCAATATAATTAATGTAGTAACAATGCATTAAATGTGTCCTTATCACTTTTTGAATTAACTATCTGGCTTGGTTACATATTCCTTTTGACTCAGTTGTGTGATCTCTTAGTGCTTGGTAACTATTAACTCAGTGTAGTATATCCACTCAGTAAAAAAATATGCTCGGTATCCTTAGTTCTCACTTCTTTGCTTCACTGACTACATAATGCTTTATGTCTTGACCGACTGCCTTGGTGTGTATTATCGACTAGTCCTTTATAAGACTTTCTCCATTCACCAATTGTTTTCTCCATGAACTATGACTTTGAAAAAATAATGACAACAAAAATAACTTACAAAGGTAACACACAACGAAAATCATAATATTTATAAAACATTTGTGATCTTTTTGTACCTTCATAGAACGTATGTTAGCTTTGAAAACTTAGGACACGTTGCATCTCTGCACTTGTTCGCACCTCAAAAAATTGAACTTTAAAGATACTTATGAATTCACGTCAGACAAAAAAATAACTACTAGAGAAACCATCACACGATAACAGTTTTTTACACTAAATTGTTATTATCTATTCAACATTGTGAGACAATCAACTTAACTTCCATACTAACCTTAGCATAGGATAATAGAATAAAAATTTTAATTAATTTTCAACCAACGGTCTTGCATGAGGACTCAAATTAACTACTAGCCCAACATCACAACTACTTGATGTAACTAATAAAACCTCCTATGAGCCTGCCACACAAAGGACTTAATGGCTTTGCAAGATCACAACCCTTAAACATTAACTTGTTTTAAACTAGTAACCTGTTGACGGGACTTTGTGACTGGGTCCGCCAACAAATGTAAGTTGTCACCAAGTACCGGCCAGCTTTGCCTGTAAAGGTTGTCCAGGGATATGAGATTCCCTGGGCCTCCAAGCACGTGAGAGTCAAGTCTTGATAGTAGGTAGCTCGGTTGGGAGATGTGACTATTTTTTTAGGGGGATAGCTGGTTATTTTCAACTCATCAACTTCGGGGATTCAGATAAATGGGGTTTCCTCCAGGCATGTTTTCACTTAACAAATAAACTTAAAAATATGGTGTAGAGTTAGAAATATTTCATCTACCTATAGTTATGCTAAACATTCAAAACATCGACAATGCTCTAACACACTACACCAAATACCGAAGAAATATACAACCATCAGCTTATATTTTATCAGTAGCAAAGAAAGGAGATCATTAATCTACTTTAAGCATTAGAGCAAAGGACATGAATAACATAAAGCATAAAATACCATCAACCCAGAAGATGGAGTGCCAACAACATCATTGAGAGAAACCTTCCTTCTCTATTAACATCCTTCCAGCAAGCACTAGTGCGTGGTACAATGATAACTCCTAGGGAGCATTTAACTACTGAAAGCTTAAAACTATGGAGCATTGAGCTCTGCAACTTGGAAATGAGAAAACTACTTTGTTATTAAATGTGGACTGTAAAATCATCAATTTTGCCAACCCTTGGAATGAAGTCAGAATTATTATTTATACACATCTTTTAACTTAACCCTAACCCTAACTTACTATACACTTTACAATATAATACATTATCCGGTAGCTGGTACTACCTGCACCACGTTACAAAAGACCTTGAGATGGAAAAGGCCTGACATGTCAGAAGAATAAGACAAGAAAGATGGAGTGGAAGAATCGGCCTCAAGAAGAGAGCTGAGAAGGAGAAAGAAGAAATCTGATCCCTCGGGGATCGAGGCTACATGCCCCATAAATGGGAAAGTGGTGCCTTGTCTCCGATGCACCAAATGTAACTTTGAAATGACACCTTGGGAAGACCATCTGTCAGAAACCTCCCATCAAGCTAATGTGCCTTGTTGCATTTATCCATCTTCTGACAACCTTTATTACTATCTTGAAAGTACCTGGTCAGCCTTGGGCTTCGAGACACAGGTCACATGAAGAATTCAAAAATGTGGGACCCAGAACTCTGGGATCCAGGGACTTGCATTCCAAAAGAATAAAGAATACAAAATATGATGTCAGGCTAAATTCTCCCAGATCCAGAGAACTTTATTGACTTTGTTTTTTCCCAAGCCTCTAACACTTGGCTAATTCTCTCTTCATCTATGCTCTAGATGCTATCCCACCTACTATGGACAGCCTCCATTGAATCTGCAACCTCTCAGGCCCCACTCTAGAATTCATTCACCATCTTGATGGTGTCGTACGTCTGACTTATGGTCTTTGAAAAATGGGACAACCTACCTTGATCATAATCTCTACCTAGCAGATATAGGGATTCCATCCTTTTGTCAAACTTTCCAAGGAAATAATCCTCCAAGGTACATGTTCCAGTGGTGAGGGGATCAACTTGTGAAACCCCAACCATGAATGCCTGGAATAAGCCCAAGGGATATCGAGCACATGTTATCTTTTCCTTTAAGGTCTTAACCAGTTCCTTACAAGCCTCAATTTTGAGGGCAAGTCTGGAGTACTGGACCTGGAGGGAATCATATGATTCTTCTCCCAAAATGCTAGACTCTATGGCAACCTCTTCACCAATGCTATAGATTTATTCCAACCCGGCTTTCCATTTCTCATATTTATCTAAGTCTTGCTCCCATATCTTAGTGGAGCTTCTTGCATGTCCAGGGGTGAGATCTACCTTGTAAAAGTCTAGGAAGGACACTGCTAGAAATTCTCTCATCACTATTATTTTCTCGGCTACCCACCTGTCTACTACTTGCACCTTTTTCTTCATCATGCGCAGTGAGTCCACGTCACCCTGTGCAAGTGGCAATCTGGAAGAAGGGGTTTCAGGGTGAACTTCGGCCAAGGGTCATGTTAGTTCCTCCAAAAGTGTGATGAGATTGGATTTTGTCTCTATTTCCTCTTGCAACTTCTAACCCTATTTTGCATACTGGGCCTCTATAGCCTTGGTAGCCTCTTTTAGCAAGTTCAATTCCCCTTGCTTGTCTCTTTTCCCTAGCTCAACCTCTGTTATATTATAGTCTTCAGGCCTTGCAGCCACTATATCTATATTTTCTGGGGGTGTTGCGATGACCACAACCATGCTACATGTTGGGTTGGTCCAAAGATTATGGACCACACATGCCCTTTTGGGCTTCTTTGTCTCGACATTATTGGCCATCATCTCAGCTAGTGATAGAGGAGTGCCCATAGTCACCACTGGAGCTTTTCTTTTCTTGGTTTCTACCAGCCATTGGGGTGGCTGGGGCAACTTGGCTGCCAATTTCTGTTCATTAATATCCATTTCCAAATCTGGCAGTGCATTCCCTGAGTCTACATTATCCTCAGGCTCTTTTTCCTACTCCTATTCTGGTTCCTTTCTTGCTTCCTATTCTTTTTTAGCTTCTTGTTCTCTGGCATCCTTGATATTTTCTGCCATGCTGGTGTCCTCTGCAAAATCACCTAGAATATTTTCTCCAGTCTCAATTTTTGTATTCTCAGGGACTTCATCTTCCCTGGTGGTATCAGCAGCCTCTTTATTTTCTTCTTCCGGGACCTCTTGGTCCATTGGTTGCTACTGTTCTTGGGCCTTACTAGCCTCATCTTCTATGGTACTTTCTTCCTCTGTTGGGAGATCTTCTAGAGGTGGGTGAGGTTGCTGGCCAAAGTTTAGCAAGGCGGCAGCTATTACAACTTCACCAAAAGTGCTTTGGGGCACTTGGTCACCTGAAGTCTCCAAAGGCACCTAGAGTGTGATGGTCAGAGGTACGGTTGTTCTCTGGGGTCTAGGTTCTCCTTCCATTGGTTGCTCAAGTGTAGGTTTCCTTGGCAATTCTATGGTCCCTTGGACCGGTATCATTTCCTTTTCATGCCCTATTTGGGTTTCTCACTGAGCCTCTTTCTTTTATGCATCTTATTCTTTGAGAATTTCCTTCTCTACAGGGGCCTCTTCCTCTTGAGCCTCGATTTCTTTTACTGCAGTATTGACACCCTATCGGATCTCTAGAAGCTCCTCCATCGAGAAGGTGTCATCAAAATCATCATGCAATGGAGAGGAGTCCAAGATATCCTCAAGTTTGGGAGAATCCAAACTTACATCCACCGGGGGCTTCTTGGGCATACCAAGAGCAGCGCTTGGTGCGGGGGTCATAATTGTTTTCTTTTTTCTAGTTAGAGAAGCCCTAGTGTCCAGAATGCTGGAAGACTCTACCTTAGAAAAATTCTACCTATTCATCATTGCTTCCAAGGAAGGGGGTCTCATTGAGCGAGCAGATGCCATTGGGGTGATTAGGAGACCGGCAGACACCTACATGCTGATTTGTTAACTAGCCTATTTTTCTGCCTCCATTTGATCATGTAGCTTTTCCATTAGAAGTGTGGGAATCTCAGGGGATGCCTTGGGCACCGAGACTCCCTCTTTTTCTTTTCCTTTTCTCACACTCGCTTCAGCAGGCACGACGGATGAAGAAGGTCCAACGCTGGCTGAAGAAGGGATGCTTGACTGCTGCTTTCTTGCGGGTGCTTTTGGGGCACACCTGGGCAAAATACTTGTGACTTGCTTCCAAGATGAGGTGGCATACCCCATCAATCATCAAATTCTCTAGAGTGGCCCAATCCACTGGAGGGAGGTCTAATTTGTCTAACCCTTGTCCCTTGTATACTGGATCATCCAGCGGCCTGCCGTCATTGAAACCCTTCAAGAAAGTCTGAAGTTCTAGTGCCTCCATGAGCCCTTTACTCATTATTGTATGTTGTCAGGCCCTGAGATCATAGCTATCCTTGCAATCCACCCAGAAGTCTTCAATGTCCTCTTCATGCGGGGGGGACGCCCTAGGTAGTACAACAATAATCTTTCCATGGGGATCATAATTCTTCAGGGAGTGGTTGAATTCAACTAGCCCCAATCCTTTTAACTCGTTATCTACCTCTCAGGTCACGGCGAGGCTGCATGTGTAATCCCCGCAAGAAAATGGGAATGGGACATTGACGACCTTCTTCAATGTGAACAAGGTGTGCAAATCCATCATCTGCCTACAAAATTCCAAAAGAATAATCCTATCCCCGCAATACCAGGGAAGGAGGTAGGGCTTCCCGTTGAATCCTATCACCTTGATGTATGTATGGTGCCTAAATTGAATAAAATATTGACCATAAGAATTGACCAGTATCATTTCTTCCTGTGAGAGGTGGTACCCGAAATCTTGGGTAAGTGTAAGAATGTTGTGGTAAATGAAGGTGTCATTTACCTGGCAGAAATTCTGGAAGCTGAGCTCCCACTGCAATTGGGGATAATGATCCCAAGGTGTGACCTATTCCTGACCATTTCTAAGCTCTCCAATTGTTCCTAGGCCTTGAAAAGTCAGCCTTTTCTATGCCAATGCCCACAACACATATGAAGTCATATAGAATTGTGAATTCTAAGCGACGGTCTTCATCTGTGTATCTACATGATTTGATATAATTGTCGCCTAATTGAAAGTCATGTTGTGTGTTGTTATGAAGCATAAGAAATAATACTTCCACGATGACAATTCCTGAGCATGGGGTCATCCAAAGATTCTACACAAAAACTTTATGCCCGCTTGAATGGGCTCCTTGAAATCCCCAAGGGGAATTTCCAATTTCATCCTTTTATAGTCTCGCTTTGGAGACTTCAACCAATGATTATTAAGGTGTTGTCAGGAAATGTTCTTGGCCTCACCGAATTCTTTTAGTGAGCTGGCCCTAGTGATGACGATGGAGCCTTTGATTTTTGGAATTCCCAACCCAGAAAAAAAAGGTGAGGGCATCCAATGTGATGATTGTGATGGGATATTGCAGTGGCTGGGGATCTGGAAGCAAGACTGAGCGAGTGGCCGGATTATGCAATACCGCTAGCTAGCAGATAATTTTAGGTGATTGTACCACACATGTAAATTTTGCGGTCTTGATGATGCTAGAGGTAGCTAGGCAAGTGGCTATCTTATCCCCCTATTCCTTCAACCTAAAATTGGTCTAGATTAGACCCTATAATTCGGCCCAACTCCCAGGGTCTGGATCTGTTATTTCATGAACTTTGGAGTCTATCTTGGACCCCGCAACACCTCCATCTTTTGGATACTTGGAGGTTAAAGGCATCTTGCCCAACATTCTTTTAATATTTGATTTTTTGGCTGCCCAGGTAGAGGTGGTTGGTAGTTTCAGACTATCTGGAGGTGCAAAATTGTCAGACATTTTGAATTAGCTTATCAGCAACCTACAAAATTGGAAAATCGTAGGACACATATAAACATGAATTAAAACTTTGGGATATTTCTCACCAACCTGCACCTGTCAAACAAATGTTAGCACCTACATCAAAAGTTCCAGAGTATCTAAAAATGAACATGGCTTGAGCATTCCAGAGTGTGTGGACATGGTGACAAGGAAAAGAAAGAGGCAAGATCCCGCTAGGAGTCTGGAGTCTGGACAAACTAGTCATTGCCGATGTGACTAGCAACAAGCCATACTTTGGTCGTCATGCGTTGGCACATGGGAAAATGACAGGCAGAGTAAAGGCAGTTATGGCATTGATTAGGACAAGTGGGCCAACACAGGACAAAATTGAATGCCAAATTGGACACATTTTAAATGCCATATATGGGAAATTAATCCTGCCATTAATGTGATGAGACAAAGGAGAGAGAAAGCCACCATGGTTTGAACTAGCGAGGTGCCGAGTTTGAACTGTGATGACCTTGTCTCATCGGGCTCGATCTCATAAGGAAAAAATACATGACAGAGCATGAAGAACTTGCAAGCTTTGAGGGATATACATAGCATATACACATAATATACATAAAAAAGGTACAGGAGGGCCAAGGGATGAAGTGTATACACACAAGACATAGAAAATATACATCATCTACAAGAATATACAACAAAAATGGAACACAGAGAAACTACCCTAAAATAGAATACAGAGATTATACATAGTATACACTATCGTACATCTTCATAGAGGGCAGACAACCCTTTGGCAAAGCTGACCCACCAATGGGTGGCCAACCAAACAACAAGAAACGCAACTACAGAAACAAAACAAAGCAAAGCTGAAATGAACAGAAACAAAAACAAAACAAACCAATATGAAACAAAAACAGAGAGCGAAGTCAAGAACCAGAAACACCAACCTGGAATTTGAAGAATGGAAAAGGGAAGAAGCACTAAGACCACTCTGCAATAGCTTTGACCTCCAATGCCAAGAACAGTTACTGAAGATCAATTCGTCGTTGTCCACTAAGCTCAGACAAACTCATACTCAATTTGCACTCAAATCGCCAATGAATCGCTCTGAAAACTCTAAGTGTTTTTAATTGTGGTAACAGTGAAAATGACAGGTAAATCTTATTTATACCCGAGGTAAAAATAAAGTTACCTTCTCTTCGCAAACCTCAAAATAGGTGAACCTCTAGACTTCGGGCCTAGGGATTCCAAACAACAATGTCTTCTTACGAGAAGAAGACATTGTGGCAGAGAATCCTGGGGTCCAGAATCTGGCCTCTGGAAAGGAAACAACCAACTTTGGGACCGGGTCCCAGAGACATGAATGAAAAAAACAAAACAAACACCGCGGGAAAGAAAACCCGGAGAAGAAAAATAAAAGAAACAAAGGCAAAGAAAACAAGGCAAGGACCAAAAGCAAAAAAAAGGGGGGACCCCACATTTTGCACACAAAAATGTAGGAACAGGTATGCAGGGCATAACACAAGCTTGTGCCTGACTTTTTAAATGACATCACTAGTTTTCATAAAATAAACTTTGACCAAATATGACCTGTGAACTAACGATAAAGCATAGCAAGAACTTTTGACTAGAGATGACCACCATGATATAGTGTATAAACCAATAAGAAAAGACCATCTCGGACCTAAAGCATATTTCTTCCAACTTTACTGCAGACTTCATTTGCTCGACACATGAAAAAAATTAAGAAAGGAAAAACATATTAGTGTCAATCTTGAAGGAATTTTGAAAAATACTTAGCCAAATTTTACAATTCCAACACCACCTTTTTCCAAAACTAACCATAGATTGATCCAAATTCAGATCGAGGGAACTTAATACTAATTTTATTTTCTTATTCTTCAGCCAAGTGGATGCTTCTCCAAATGACTCATATGCTCCGTAAACTACCTTGGTTATCTTTAAATAAGTTTTTATCTAAAATTATTTTATATGTTACTGACTCATGCTTGATTTCATCTCCTACCATCATTCTCTCAAAATTTAATGGTATAATTTTATTCATATCTCTTACTGTTTGTTGGTTAAATGAGTTCTCAACACTCCTTGATTTCCTCTATTTTATGTTTTTCCTCTTATCCTTTATGAATACTATGCTCCTAATCATTCTTCTTATAATTTTTCTTGGCTTGGTTTATTATCGTCTTCTTAATTATCTTCCAATCTTAGTTCTTGGTCTAAGGCTCCCAATATTTCTTTAATTTTATTTAATATATTAGGATTTGGTCAGAATTTTCTATGCGGTTTTTTGAGGATTGACCAAAACCTTCATGACTAATTATAGGGTTTACTCTTGCTCATGCCATGATTGCACCTTGTAGGTCATTGTGGTCTATTAGTTCCTTGGTTTACAGTGAAAAGGGAAATATTCAAGAAATATTCTATTATAAGTAATCATAATTATTTGATTTCAAAACTCAATAATTTTAAAAATTAAAATGATTTTATTCATATAATTGGATCTATACATCCTTATTTGTATAAGGTTTTTTAGAGTTACATATCAATGTCAGAGGGGAATTTCTTCGAGTTCCGCTTCTTCATTAGAATCTAAAAATAATATTTTAGAAGGGGTGTGCACATGTAGGTACTCCTAAATAACCTCATTACTCAAAATTATCATATTATAGCCACACAAATACTTGCCATGAATCATTGATGGTTTTCTAAGTTTAGTTGTTGTAGAAACTAATTATTTAATCCACTTCTCTCTTAATATCTTGATATGCATAAGACCATTAGCCAAAGCTTTGGAGTTGGAGAACTAGAACTTTTCTTCATAACTCATAATGTTCTTGCTTTTAAATTTTTTTTCACTTTCTAAGCCTTTGATCTACCCACTTCTATATTTAACATTTTTTAAATATATATTTTAAAATCCACCATTAAATTGTTTTTAGTCACTAATACTGATTACCAACTTAATTGAAAAAATATGTCCATTTAGTCTAGTAATGCTCATTTTAAAAAATTCTACATTCACCATGTTGGTGATAAATTAACATCACCTCAAGCACATGATTACACTTAATAGTGTAAAGTTCATGTAATTAGGGTAATCCCTAGACCCATACCTAATCCTTGAGGGTTTATTTATGATTACCCTATCTTCATTTCCTCCCATTTTTAATTAGAGGCTTTAAAGTTTGTACTCAAATGTTAGAGGGAGTTCATTCTCTCCCCTTGTATGATATCTTTGATCTCTCTTTAACCTCAAACTACCAATTAAGTAATTCTGTCAACTTAGCCCCATTATGTGTTGGTTCCATACTTGACATTACTAATTACTGGTGTGTAATGTACACATATACATAGGAGTCATATCATATATCACACAACCAATGACTACCTTGAGTGTAAATCACATTTACCCAAGGGATTACCTCATACATATGAAAAGTGCATAAGCTAACTAGCCTTGTCATACATGACATCATCATAAGTATACGGTGAGTTTCTCACACAAGAATCATAAAGATAATAGTGATTGTCTCATATAAACATTATAAAGTCAATATGGATTTTCTCGTAAAAGCATTAGAAAGACAGTAGTGACTAGCCCATACAAGTATCATAAAGAAAATAATGACTACTCATACAATTTAAAATTTAGATAGCTATTCTAAATAAAGTGTTGGAGATTTGTTTCTATACAGTTGATTGATTGTATGTTTGCCATTAATGACAACATATAATATATAGTAGTGATTCTATATGTACTTATCAAAATTATGATATCAAGCCTTGCATGGATATATTCAGGTTGTACACATGTTTAGTATGTTATGTTCATACACGCAGACTCGGATATGAAGTTTCAGTTAAGTTGTGTAATTATGTTATTGGCAGTTACAGTTCTGGAAGAGTATCTGTTTAGAGCTGATGTATTTAACATTTTTCTTGAGTTGCACCTATCTTCAGGATATGTGTGTTTATATTCATGATTAATTATGAGTTAACTATGTTTGGTTAAACGTGCCTAGCATATAACATCAGGATCATGCTGTTTGAGATGATTTGGTGAAGCCGACTTAGTGAAGCATCACGTCTGTTCAGTTTGTGTTGTGCAGACTTAATATTGTTTGTGTGCTTAGTTAATCTGACAAAGATATTGTTGAATTGTTTCCAAGAGTCGTCATGACCTTCTACATTATAGAAGATACTTATAGCAGTTTGTTTGTAAGAGAAAAGTGTGAATGACAAGAGAAGAGACAGAAAGTGTACAGAGTAGAATATCAGTTGTGTTTCATTCATCAAGGATCTATGTGAAGAAGAAGTGAAAGATTACAATTCACTGGAACTTATCAAGATAGTAGGTCTACTCTACATTTCATCATCAAATATAGTGCATATCTGTTCTACAGAAGGTTGTAGCCTTCACCATTGAAGCAGTGTGCTTTTGGACAGTGAGTCTTCACCGCTAATAGGGTTATTTGTAAAAGACTCCTAACAGGGTCAGACCCTTAACCAGGTCACTATACTTATTTCTTTGTAAAGAGAAACTCCTAACAGGGTTGCAAGATCTTCTAACAGGGATTACTATAAACAAGTATATTTCATTGTGGGTGCTAATTCCCACCAGGGTTTTTACCATTTGGTTTCCCCATAATCAAATTGTGTGTTGTGTACTGTTTTATCTGAATGAAAATTTACTTTATTGTATTCTAAAGTTAATAAAAGAAAATAATTAAAGTTACTAATAACTGATTCAGCCCCCCCCCCCCCTCTTAGTTATCCTTTGGGACTATTATAACAATTAGTATCAGAGCCAAGTGCCTTGGAAAAGAAGCCTAATAGCTTAAGGTAGATCATATGTCTTACTTCAAAAAAGAGATCCCTAAGTTCGATGTAGAAAATTATCTGGATTGGAAAAACAAAATGATAACCCATCTACAGTGTGTTGGTTTTGATATCTTTGAGATAGCCACACAAGAATTTATTATTCCCTCTTTAAAAAATCTATCAAGAGATGATGCTACTAGTAAACAGAAGGATACATTCATAGCTAATGCAGTTGCCAAAGAAGCCCTTATAAGCACACTATCTGACACTGAATTTTCTGAGACAAAGAAATTAGACAAGGCATACACAATATGGAAGTATTTAGAAGACATGTTTGAAGGAGATATTCAAGAAAAGAATGCACGCAGGAAGACATGGAAAAAGAAATACAAAAGTCTTGAGATTTTACCTCAAGAGAACATTAGAGCCCACAATCAAAGGATAAATGAAGCAGTCTCTGGAATCAAAAACAATGGTGGAGAAATATCAGAAGAAGATATAATGGACAAGTTGTTAACTACCTTAACATCAGACTATGAAACCAAGATAAGTTTTCTAGAGGAAACCATGCAATTCTCAGAAGACTTCAAGAGAGATACTTTGATCAGTAAAATCTCTGCATTTGAGATATCAAGATTGAAGACTGAACCTAAAAGTGTAACAACTTTCAAAGCCTCAGTCCATGGTAAGAAATCCTTACACATCTCTAGCCATAATAAGAAAGAAGAAGTTGATGAAGAACTAGAAGATATCATTGCTATGACTACTAAAAGAGAAAATAAAGGAAAAGGAAAATATGAAGAACAACTTCCATTCAAATGTTTTTCATGCAACAAGATTGGTCACTTTGCATCTAAGTGTCACACAAGAGTCAAGAAGTTCAGATCTGATTACAAACCTAAATATAAGAAGGAATGTTACCATGCCGAAGAAGGTGTAACTGATGAATATTCAGGAGAGGATGAAATTGGATTTGTTTCCCTTAGAGACATGGAAAATTTTCTCAAGGAAATGGACATTGCAGATGAAAAGGAAGAACAAGAGTTAGCCCTAATTTCCAAAGCAGACATCAGAACTAATTGGATCATTAACAATGGATGCTCTGACCATATGACAGGTGACAAAGATAGATTTTTTTCATTTTGACAAATACAAAGGTGGTATTTTTTTATTTGGAGATAACACTCCTAAACCTATCATAGGCAGAGGTTCTATCACTTTGGATGGAAAGAACAAGACAGATGATGTTTTGTATGTTGATGGATTACATCATAACTTGCTAAGTGTTGGAAAACTGCTTGACAAAGGTTATCATTTGGAGTTCAAAGAAAACAAGTGCATCATTAACAACAAGGATGGAGACATGATTGCATCAGGCTCCAAAACAAAAGGTAATGTTTTTCAGCTCAATTCCAATGTAAGTTGTTTTGTTGCAAAAGTGGATGACAGTTGGTTATGGCACAAGAGACTCTGTCATGTCAATTTTGATAACATAGTAAAGATAAGTAATGTCAAGGCAGTCAGAGACCTTCCAAGTATTGCAAGACCATTTGACACAATGTGTAGGGAATGTGTTATGGGAAAGCATGTAAGGAGTTCTTTCAGAAGCAAGAAGAACTCAACTGAAAAAAAATTGGACCTAGTGCATACAGATTTATGTGGTCCTACCCAAACAAGATCATACTACGGAGAAAGGTATTTCATTTTGTTTGTTGATGATTTTTCAAGGATGATGTTAGTTGCATTCTTAAAATAGAAGTCTGAAGCCTTTGAGAAGTTTATGGTTCAAGAGAGGTACTATGAATATGCACCTATGATTGAAGATGAACCCAGGCCTAGCAGCAAAGATACTAATATTGAATAAATGTTTGATTGCATTGATGTCTCATGCAATGACCCTAAATCAAGTAGAGAAGAATAACATATTACAGAAGAAGAAGTAACACCTAAGGTTCCTAAATTCACATCTAGATACCACTCTAAAGATGATATCATTGGAGATCAGAGAAACAGTGTTTTGACCAAATCAAAAGCAAAAAGTATAACAATGGATGAAGAGGTATGTTTACTTTCATAGATTAAACCTTTAAGTGTTGAAGATGCTTGTAATGATTTTGATTGGAAGAATGCAATGAAAGAAGAATTAGATCAGATAATTAAGAATGAGACATGGGAATTGGTTCCTAGACCCAGTGACAAAAATGTGATTGGAACAAAGTGGATCTTCAGAAACAAGATGAATGGAGAAGGTACAACAGTAAGAAACAAAGAAAGATTGGTATGTAAAGGATATACGTAGAGAGAAGGAATAGAATACACTGATACATTTGCCCCTGTGAACAGACTAGAAGCCATTAAATTGTTCTTGGCCTATGCAACATTCAAAGACTTTAAAGTTTATCAAATGGATGTAAAGTCATATTTTCTGAATGGTGACTTGAAGGAAGAAGTCTACATAGAACAACCTGATGGATTTAATCTTTCAAATAAACCAGACATGGTATGCAGATTGAAGAAAGCAATGTATGGTCTTAAATAGGCCCCAAGAGCTTGGTATGAGAGACTTGATGGTTATCTTACCAAGATTGGCTTCAAGAAAGGTGCAGTAGATTGTAACCTATTCACAAGAGACACACTTGATGGATTACTACTAGTTGCCATATTTGTTGATGACATTATCTTTGGAGGTAATGACAAGCTTAGTGCAGTATTTGCAAAAGAAATGCAGAATAAATTTGAAATGAGCATGATTTGTCCTATAAAATACTTTTTGGGACTAAATGTAAAACAATTAGATAAAGGTATATTCATTAATCAATCAAAATATGTGAAGGAAATATTGAATACCTTCAAGATGGAAGACTGTAAGCCAGTATGCACCCCTATGATAACAGGAATAAAGATTTCAAAAGATGATGATTCTGCAGTAGTTGAAAAGACATTGTACAAATCTATGATTGGAAAACTCATTTATCTAACTCAATCTAGAGCTGACATATCTAATGCAGTTGGCATTGTTGGAAGATTTTTAGCTGAACCCAAGAAGAATCACCTAATGGAAATCAAGAGGATATTCATATATCTAAACGGAACTATAGACTATGGTTTATGGTATCCTAAATCAGAGAATCTACAACTTCATGTGTATATAGATGAAGATTGGGCATGTTGTATTGATGATAGGAAGAGTAATTCATGTGGAGCAGTATTTCTTGGAGATAGGTTGGTTTCTTGGATAGGCAAGAAGAAGAACTATATTTCTAAGTCAATAGCAGAAGCTCAATATGTTGTAGTAGCACTGAATTGTTCAACCATGGTTTGGATCAAGCAGATGGTTAAAGACTTTGGTATTCAGGTTGATTATCCTATTGTTATTCACTGTGATAACACTAGCACTATTAACATATCCAAGAACCCTATGATGCACGCAAAGACAAAACACATAGAGATCAAGTACCATTTTCTAAGAGAAAAGGTTGTAGACAAAGAAGTGAAATTGGACTATGTGAGCACCAAAGAATAGTTGGCGGATATTTTCACAAAAACTTTATCAAAAGATACTTTTGAGTATCTCAGAGAGAAGTTGGGAGTAATTCCCTCTCCTAATTTTGATTAGAGAATACATGAATTACATTAGTCCTTTGTGACTGATAAATGGTTGACTACTCTACTTCTGGAGTAGTACCTGTGCCTAATGGTTTATGGCGCCCTTTGCCATTGATGTCAAAGGGGGAGTATGTACTAAAGGGGAGCATATACTCTGGGGGAGTATATATATGAAACAAAAACACAGTCAGAGGAACTACAGCAGTGTAGATAAATATTTGATGAGGATATTGAGAAGATTGTAAAAGAAAGAGGACACCATGAACAGAGGATGTTTTTAATATCATATGTTTCCATCAATGTCAAAGGGGGATATTGTTGGAGATTTGTTTCTATGTAGTTGATTGATTGTATGTTTGTCATTAATGACAATATATAATAGACAGTGGTGATTTTGTATGTACTTATCAGAATGATGATATCAAGCCTTGCGGGGATATATTCAGGTTTTAGACATGTTTAGTATGTTATGTTCATACACACAGACTCATATATGAAGTTTCAGTTAAGTTGTGTAATTTTGTATTGTGTTATCTGAATGAGCATTCACTTTATTGTATTCTAAAGTTAATAAGAGAAAATAATTAAAGTTTTTGATAACTGATTCACCCCCCCCCCCTCTTAGTTATCATTTGGGACTATTCTAACATAAATTACTTGTAGTTTAAGTTGGTGAGAAATAATATTAATCATGACGATTATCTACAACTATATAGATCCTTTGTTGGAACACTATCTATTGATATGACATATAAAATATTTGGGTAATGATTCCCTTGACTCTTATTTTTCCACTAGTTCTCATAATAATTTTCTCCACAATTAAAACACCAACTTGAAGCTTCTTTCTTCTTTGTGGGATAATGATTCTTTGAATTCTTTCTTTTCTTGAAATCCTTATTCCTCTTTCCACGTAGAGATTAATCTATATTAGTCTTCTTGAAAAATGGTGATGAATCAGAGAAAAATAAATTCTTTCTTAATCTTATTTGTATAGGTTCAAATAGACTTTATCTTGTTTCTTGTTTAATCACCTTCTCAAAAACTTGTCCATGGTAGTTGGGCCATGGAATCTACTCCACCTCCTATCTAGGCATTTAGTCCTAGGATTAATTTCCTTATCTAGAATCATTTATTGTGTTGATACTGAGGTACATACTTTAACATTCATGTAAACGTAAATTCTAGTATTTAGTTACTAATATGTCTCCTTGATTCAAATTATGGAAATTAATTAGTTTTTTATTAAAGTATAATTGAGGTAACCACATTTTTTATAAAACTAACCATAGATTTTTCCAAATTCAGGTTGAAGGAACTTAATCCTAATTCTATTTTATTATTCATCAACCAAGTGGATGCTTCTCCAAATGACTCATAGGTTCCATAAACTACCTTGGTTATCTTTGAACAAGTTATTATCTCAAAGTATTTTATGTGTTAGTGACCCATGCTTTGATTCCATCTCGTACCATCATTCTCTCAAAATTGAATGGTGTAATTTTCTTCATATCCCTCATTGTTTGTTGGTTAAATGAGTTCTCAAATCTCCTTGATTTCCTCAATTTTCTTTTCTTTCCTCTTCTCCTTCATGAATTCTATGCTTATGGTCATTATTCTCATAACTTTCTTAGCTTGGTTCATTTTCATGCTCTTGATTGTCTTCCAATCTTACTTCTTGGTCTAAGGCTCCCAATTTTCATGCTCTTGATTGTCTTCCAATCTTACTTCTTGGTCTAAGGCTCCCAATATTTCTTTGATTTCCTTCAATATATAAGGAGTTAGTATAACTTTTCCATGTGGTGTTTTTTGGATTGACTAAAATATTCATGAATACTTCTAGGGTTTACTCTTTCTCATGCCATGATTTCACCTTGTAGGTCATCATGGTCTATTAGTTCCTTGGTTTAAATTGAAACAAGAAATATTTAGGAACTAGTCTATTATAAGTATTATTTTAAGAGGAATCATAATCATTTGATTTCAAAGGTCATTATTTTTAAATTAAAATGATTTAATTTATATGATTGGATTCATACATCCTCATTTGTATAAGGTTTTTTAGAGTTGCATATCTATATCAGAGGGGAATTTCTTTGAGTTCGTCTTCTCCATTAGAATCTAAAAACAATTTTTTTGAAGGGGTGTGCACATGTTGGTACCCCTTAATCACCTCATTACTCAAAATTATCATATTATGGCCACACACAAAGACTTTTCATGAATCATTGATGATTTAATAAGTTTAGTTGTTGTGGAAACTAGTTATTTAATCCACTTCTCTCTTTATAGCTTGATATGCATATGAGAATTATCCAAAATTTTCAAGTTGGAGAGCCAGAACTCTCCCTCATAAATCATAATTTTCTTGGTTTTAACTTTTTTTTTTCACTTTCATAGCCTTTGATCTGCCCATTTCTATATTCAAAGTTCAAAGTAAGGTTATATTTTTGACAACTTCTTACATAGAAAACTCATAGTTCATAAATTTTGAGGTATGCCCTAATATCATGTGTAGAAAAACTATTATTTTATTAATTTGAAAATACCTCTTTTTAACAAACAATATTAACTCGTTAAATTTTAAAAAGTATTTTTTTTATTGAAAGTATTTTTAAAAGATAATTACATACTTTTTATGAGATAATTATATTGAAAAAAATTTACTGAACCATTGGCTTACACGTATAAAACATAAAGATAGTCCATTATATCAATTGAACATAATGCTTTGCATCAAGTATTACATCATTCCAACAGTGGTTATATATTGTTGGAATAATTAAGAAATTATTTAATCAATTATATAATTAGGTCCTTTATTAATTTTTTCACTTGAGCTAAACTTAGGTGCTTTTATATTTTATTAGACGAAGCTTCATTTAACACATTTTGTCTCATTCATCATGATGTGGATACTTGTCAAGTTATATTTTAATATTTCTCTAGGCTTTGCACCTATGTCTTTATCATTATTTTTTTACAAGAATTCTTTGTATTAATTTGTGAGATCCTACCCCAACCCTATCATAGCATTACATAATTTTTATGCATGGACTATGTTTTGAGACATTTCTGAGACATTTTGATACTATTTTCATGTTGGTTGTTAGTGCATTTGTCGTGATATGTTATCACAGATAGTTTGGATTAGATATCATATGAAATGGACATTTACCATTCTAATATTGATTTTTAGGACATTAATATGTGTTACTACTAGATGATTTACGTTACTTGATTTATTGGCTATCTTGATGATGTTAGAAATGTTAGATTTCATGCTTATGTAATTTTAGTAAATTTCCATCATGATTGATATAGATTAGGGATGAATTGTGTGACATGTGATTAATTGCAATCTTGTTATTATGATTTAGAATGCATATGTTCATTTGAAAATTAATGATTAAATTATGATGAATGATTACGGTGACTCACAAGCTTGTAATTTGTGCATTAATGAATTAAATGGTAATCCTTATTCTGCATTTTGAATTTTGATGATTGTGATTTCTTGGGATTATTGATTTTGAATTGAGTGTGCAAGATCATGACCATAGAATTTTAACTAAGAACTATGACTAACCCTTACGTGAATTTCGTAAATCCAAGGTTGCATCTCTTAAAAGAGACATAACCTTGTTGTGATGTGTTTATTTCATAGTGTATGAAGTGTGAACATTAATTATATTTTCATTCATGAATTGTGCATAATTACAAGTGAATATGTCAAGTGTATTATGTTGTGTTATGTAGTGTCAATTAACATATGCATTGCAAAAATGATGTGGCATGCCATGTCCACTTGGAGAGATTTAGTGTCCACCTTCCCCACTTGGTACCTAGTTGTATTTCCCATAAGGACCACATGGTTTGTGAGCCCAAAGTAAGGTCAAATCCATTGGAACTCATAGGTGAACTTAACTGGGGTTTTTTGAGGGGTCATATAGTCACCTAGGGTCATATAGTCCACTTCTTATACCTATGGGTAAAGGGGGTTTTTAGCTATAGGAAATCATATTTTTACTTGGAGAAGCCTCCAAAAAGTTTATTTTCCAAGATGGATGACAATCAAATTTTGGAAGCATGGTCTTGGGTAGACTACCTTCCATTTGGATGACAAAAAATTGTCCATTTTTATAGCCACCTTTTTAGGAACCCATTTTTAGTAAGTGTAAGGGGTATGGGGAAGGTAAACCAATAGGAACTCACATCTCTTCCAAGAACTTGGAGAATGTGAGGATTTTGAATTTAGGGGGGAAATTAGAGAGAGTTTATCTCAATCACCCACTCTTTAACTTTAGAGACTACTAGTGAAAGAGAAGGAATTTGGAGAAGGATTGAGATTGAAAAAGGGAAAATCTCTTCATCAACACTCTTACCATAACTTCTATTTTCAAGGTTGGTGGCCTCTCTCTCTCTCTCTCTCTCTCTCTCTCTCTCTCTCTCTCTCTCTCTCTCTCTCTCTCTCTCTCTCTCTCTTATTAATGGTGTCTTGCCTATGGCTTCCATGAATGAAGAAAGAAGGAATTTGTTTTGTATTCATACATTTTTTGTAGTTATATTTGGATTGTATCAAGTTTTAGTTGCATTTAATTTTGTTATAATACTTTATTTGTGTTGTGAAATCTTCACTATGTGTGTGTTGTTGTAGTATTGTGTGTATAGGGATTGTACAAGGCCAAAATCACCCTTGGGAGGGCAGAGTAACCTTGAGGGTGAAGGAAAAATAGGACAGCCCTCTTGGTGTAGATTATCTCTCCTTGGGAGAGAGGGATGCACCATGGATTAAGGGGTCCATGCTAGACTAGTAGAATTTATTTTTCTTTGGGATTCATAACGATAAATGGCCATTTTGTTAAGTAGGCTATGGGGAAATTGGTGAGAATTTTTATTGTTAAAGTGTGGAAAGAATGCATTATTGAAGGCTTGTTTTTTTTATATAGCCTTATTCTCCCATTGGGGTATTTGGCCCACCTTCACCCTTAGGAATATTTACTTCAAGCTCCTTGTGTTAAGCCATGGGAGGGTTTGTGTAAATTGTATGTGTTGCATTTTGGCTTGTGTTTGGATTATTGAAGGGTTATACATATGGTAAAGAGGATATAAGATGGTGTGAAGAAAAGCCTTAAGTGTGCTCCTTATTATGTTTCAACATGTAAGATGCAATTTTATTGAAAGAGAAAATGAAAGGATGTATATGCACTATGTAATAGGAGAATAAAGAAAGTTGACATTTCTTTGAAGAGTTGTTTTTGTTTTATGAGGTTGTATGTTTCAACAAAAAAGAAAATAAATTGTAATTTTCCATTATGTAAAGGAATAAATTTCTTTGTAGACAATGGATTTTGTATTAGGAAGCATTGTTGTTTATTTTGTTTCAATGAAGTTGGTATTCATACAAAATGTTATGTTAAAGAATATGTCATGAAAATTTTGTATTTTCTAAGTTGTTGTTCTTTTTACCACATTATGTGATTAATATTTATGATGATTTGTAAAGAAATACATAGGTGTGATTTTTTATAAAAACAAGGAAATATGGATGGAAGAAATAAATTTAATCATTTTGGTTGCAAAACTACACTTAGAATACCTTAACTAGATGCATTCTTGCAATATTAATATATGCATAAAATATACCTATAAACATGTATATACATATACTTCAAATAAGATGCCTCCTTAGGTACCCATTTGAAAGATATATATTTTACACATTCATGAAATAGATATATAAACGTATGCACACACACACACACACACACACACACACACACACACACACATAGATATATATATAATCTTCTCTTAATATTTCTAAATGTTGTATTTTTTTAAATCTACAAGTGTGTGCATGTGTCATATACATATATATAATTTTAAACAAAAAAAAAGTCAAACTTTTTTTTAAATGTTTCTTTTAAACAATTTTTTTAAAAAGGATTTTTTTAGAAAATGGGGGGGGGGGGGGCTGGCTCCCCCANAAAGGGGGGGGGGGGGGGGCTGGCTCCCCCATAACCCCTTCCTTTGAAGGAAGAGTCGAGGAGGGTCAGCCCTCAAGGCGGTCGCTACTCTGCGGCGGCCCGCCATAGCTAGTGGCCAAGGCCGCTGGTCTGTGGTGGACGTCGCAGGTCACGGTGCCTCACCATGGAGGCTAGTCACGCCACCCCGACACACCTCTTCTTTTCCCTTCTCTCCCCTCTACGTGTATAGGTGAGTATGAAAGATGCCATAATGACTTCTTTAAACCGTGGCCCGAACCAAATAAAACCCAAAAAATTAATAAAGGTCACCGCCCATTTCGGCCCTTTGGAACATTCTAGATATATACATATATGTGTATGTATATACACACACACAAACACACACACACACACACACACACACACACACACACACACACATATATATATATATATATATATTTGTTAACATATAAATCCCTCCATCTTTTCCATGAAAACCTACAACCACAAGCAAGAAGGAGAAGAGATGGAGAGGAGTAAGAAGTAAAGAGGAAGAATTAGGGAAACTTCCTCCTCAAACCCTAATTTTGAATTAGGCTTAGGTTTGAGGAGGAATGAAGAAGAGGAAATGAGAAACAAATAAAAAATTCATTTATCTCTCCTTTTTGTGGTAGAAACCCTATTAGGGTTTGTAATTAAAATATTGTTATAATAGTATTTTTTTGAATTTCAATTTTGAGTGGGAATCCTTTTAGTGGGAATTCAATTTCCCCACTTGTTTTATTTAAATGTGACCTTTGATATTAGCTATTGTTTGTTTTTAATGAACTTTAACTGTAAAGAATATGTGCACTTATTAATTAATATAAACATAAAGGTTATTGAAGGGGCCAATTATATAGTGTTAAAATTATTAGACATTTGGATAATGTAATGATTATTAAATAGGGAAAATTATTTGGTGTTATTTGATTGAAGATTGGGATAGTGTAACAAATTAATAGGGTTATTTAGATTAAATTATTTAATTGATTAATCGACAATTTTTTTTGTAAATGACATTAATATTTAATCGTTACCCACAACCTTGGTAACTAGTGAAATATGCTACGAATAATTTATAGGGTAACAATATAATGTTACTTTTATGTGGCTAATATATGTGGCTAGTATAATGGTCATTATAAAAGTAGGATTGTGGTCCAACATTAAAAAATACAATATTGATATAAAAAGTATGGGATTTGGTGTCAATTTAAAGGTTGAGATAATGCAATTAATTAGGAAGGGTTTTGAAAGTATTTTATTATTAAACTAAAAAAAAGGGAATCCAGTATTTATGTATGGCATAAATAAATACATTAACATCAAAATGCAATTCAAACCTTAGGGATTCAATATCTCATCTTTAAAAGGAGCGTATAAAAGTGTTCTATTACAACAATTTAGGATTGATAATTAATTGTGCAATCATTAAATGACACTATTAAATCTAACTAATTAGATGTAATATTCAAACATACCTAAGGGTGGATACCTTAGTCTCCTCCCATGGGGTTACCATGAGGGACGTTGACTAGAAATAACCTTGTCATGATTCCCATCATCATAAAATCTTATCACCTACCACTGTTTGAAAACTAACCCATGGTTCCCATTCAATTCTATGATGTAGAAACATTAGTTCTAGCATGGTCAAATCTTGGAACTCTGTAAACCCAATAACTTACTTACAAGCTGTCTTCAAAAAAAAAACTATGTTTTTGGTGTGAAATTTTGGGCATGACATAATTGTAAACTATCGAATTCATTTACAGGTTAATATACATATCAAATTTATCTTTGGATCAATCTCTCACAAGGTTTTATAACACTAATCATGGATTTTTCTCTTCATATGTGATAAGTGTTTTTCTTGCGGGTGATTCATGGGTTTATTAGATTGAATCATCAACTCCAACATGGTATCGAAGCTCCAGGTCTTACCTATTTTCTATGAGATCCAACCTTGAGGAGAAATATCAACTCATCTTGGAGAAAAATGATTTCTGGGTTTTCTTCATAGATTTTGAAAACTACCTAGATATTTTTTGGTTTGTCACAGAGAGAGAGAGAGAGAGAGAGAGAGAGAGAGAGAGAGAGAGAGAGAGAGAGAGAGAGAGAGAGAGAGAGAGAGAGAGAGATGTGAGANGAGAGAGAGAGAGAGAGAGAGAGAGAGAGAGAGAGAGAGAGAGAGAGAGAGAGAGAAATGTAAGATTCATTCATTATTTTTTTAGCGAGTTTTGTAAAAAACTATTTTTGGGTTTAATTTATAGTTCAAAAAAACCACAGGAGAATTTGTTAGATTTTGTTTGTGATAAGAATATTTTAAAGAAATCAAATCCAGAGGGTTAGTTGGCTAAATTTAGCGTATTAAATGGTTAAATTTATCCTATTCTTCATGTTTCTATAGCTTTTATAAATAGTTTCAAAATTGTGCAAATGATATATTATTGCAAAGGTGTTTTTATGCGCTTCCCAATGGTGGTGGTTTCATTTTTAGATTTAACTCTAAATTTTTATTATACATATTCAAAGTTAGATATTCAACTTTAAATCTTTTTTTCTCATATCATTTTTCTAGTATCTCTAATTTTTGTGATTCTTGCAGCATTGGAAAGGTGATTCAAAGCTCTTTGAATCATGCATGCACTTTTTTATATATTTTTCCTAGGTATATTTTATTTGTATTTTTGTATTTTGACTATTTGGTTGATTACTTGGACATTTTGGCACTTGGAAAGGATTTTTTTGAGGGAGAGAGTTTTATTTGATCTTCTTTACATGTACCAAAGTTTTTGGGGTTTGATAATTTCATTTGAAGATGTATAATTGGTTTTCTTGTTCATCATTTTATTATTAGCCTAGAAAAGTGTAGTTATGAGTCTTGACAAAAGGGCATCTTGACACATCCTATGTAGCTCAATTTTTTCACATCAATTTTTCCATGGGAGTATACATTTGATAGAAAATTGGAGAATTTTCTAAGCTTACTATAGATATCGCGCCACTACCAAATCCAACAATGCAACCGAGGAGGCTATGGAGTAATGAGAAAAAATATTTATTAATGAATTTAAAGAGGATATGCCAACTTTATTCTGTCTTCTCCAAGATTCCCATTACCCAAATATGAATAATTTTTCTTTATTATGCCAAAATATAGCTGAATTACTCAGAGGATGCGAGAACAAAGATGACCTTCATCGAGTAAAAGACATACCCAATGTTTTTCCAGAAAAGATGGTATCAATAAGATGGTTTTAATGTAGGAGCATCTTGGGATCTTGGAAATCTTGCATCTATTGGAATTGGCTTCTATTGGAGTTATTGGAATTCATGTTTTTTCATTGATGTCAACATATTTTTTAGATGTAAACAGACAGACTGGTTATCACTGGTGCATGGATGACCGATAGAAGTGTAAAAATAGTGTACGAATGTTTGAGAGTATGTGAATATGGGGATGCATACAAGGATGAGATTTTATCTTGTATCTAAGTTCGCTTGAGTCTATATTTCTGTCTGTTTGAGTTACAATGATTTTGGTAAAGACTGTTTGCAGAACAATGGCAGAGAATTGTGACAGAGCTAGTCTTTGAGTTTTGTCCAAATAACTTGAGTGAAAGCATGATTCATATTATGCAAGCTGGCCCTTCCTATATATAGAAGCATGGTTCAAGCTACCCTGGCATATTTTCTTAAGGAATTTGATACTCTTTCTCGCTAATTTATTTGGAGTGGCAATTTGCAAAATTCTAAATGGAGCCTCATCAATTGGGATACTGTCTGCAGGCCAAAAAATGAAGGAGGCCTCAGCCTTCATTCTACTATCTTGTGTAGTCAAGATCTTGCTACCAAGCTCTATTGGTGTTGGTGCTCTAGTTAGTCTCAACTTTGGGCCCGTATCCTGTCACACAAGTATTTACCTAGCATTGAACCTTCAGATGTTTCCAGGTTTCCTCTTGAGGGAAGAGGCTCTATGGTGTGGAATACCCTCAAGATTGGTGCACCTGGTGAAGATAAATCTATTTTGGATCTATAATAGAGGCACTGAGGCTCTGTTTTGGAGTGATTCCTGGAATGGTCATCCTCCTCTCTTGTCCTCTCATCCACACTTATAGCCTCTTTGTGATTTTTTTTTTTGTTGGATGGAATAAGGTGGCTCATTATAAGGAGGCTCATAACTTGGGCCTTTTTTTTGGTTACAGATGGAAGAATTCTTTTGATTGGCCACCGGGTGGTTCTCTGGGGGATCGGTTGGAGCTTTCTCAGATCTTGGCTTCTAGGGAGTGCAGCTCTCTACAGGAACCTGATGTTTTGGTTTGGGGAGGTGCTTCTTCCGGAAAGTATTATGTTTCTTCACGGTACCTTGCACTGACTAAGCAACTATTTGGCGAGGTAGAGGTTTCTTGGTGGAAGAAAGCTTGGAATAGCTTTTCTTGGCCTAAGTGTAACTTTTTCCTCTGGATTCTGGTTTACAATCACTATCTTACTTGGGAGAATCTTTGCAAGAGAGGCTTCCAGGGGCCCTCCATCTATCTTATGCCGCAATAGTGAAGAGACTGTTTCCCACCTTTTTTTTCCAGTGCTCCTTTGTCAAGCAGATTTGGAACTTCTGGTGGAGTGTGTGGGGATGCTCGTGTTGGCATGTTTCTTCCTTGTCTAAGTTCTGGGACCATCTAGGCCACCCCCCTTCCAAGACCTCTTTTCTTCAGGTTGCTTGGACTATTGGCCCTTCCTTTATTTTATGGCATGTTTGACTTGAGAGAAATAGGAGGATCTTTCATGAGGTGTAGTTGGGGATTAGACACTTGTGGGTGAAAATTGTTCATTCTCTTCATGAAACACTCCTAGAAAAATGTGACTTTTGTGGAGGTTTAGACCCTAGAGATGCTAGTATTTACTCACGCCTTTCCTTTCCTCTTTAGGGTGGTGCCCCCTCTCTGCCTCAGAGATGCGCTGGGAATAGAGCCAGACAGTGCTCTCAGCGTGTTAATCGTGAGGGGCATTGGACTCCTCCCCAGTCTGGAGTTCTTAAAATCAACACTAATGGCTCTTCTCAAGGAAATCCTGGACCGGCTGGCATTGGGGGAGTTGGGCATGATAGCTCTGGTGATGTTTAGTTTCTATTCTCTATCTACAAGGGTTACCATACAAATAACCTCATGGAAGCCCTTGCTATCTTGGTTGTAGTGGAACAGTGTTGTCAACGGGGCTGGAGAAGAATTACCTGTGAGACAGACTCACAGGTGGTAGTGAATTTATTGAATAGATGGAACCTTGTGGATGTGGATTGGCATTTGGGTTTGGTTATTCAATAGATCACTTAGTTATGCAATTCTTTGGAATCTGTGTCTTTTATGCATATCCCTCGGGAGTGGAAAGGTGTGGCTAATTTCTTGGCTAAATGGGTTTCCGAGCATGTGCTGGATTGGAATATTATTGATCATAGGATGCTTCCCCCTGATTTATCTCATAAGTTGGCTCAACTTGTTGACCAGGATAAAGCTCTTTAGTGCTCTTTGTTTCCTCTGTTGTTATGTACTCTTTGGTATTCAATAAAATTTTTACCCCTCTTTTTAGTCTTATATTATGCAAGCTTGGGGAATGTCAAGAGACATGTTGAGGAATTTTTTTTATGATTCTTGGCTCTCAAGACTCTTTTTACTGTCATTTGTGGTGTATATTCTGGAGAAGACCTATTTGGGGCCGAATTCAGTGATGTAGTGTGTATTATGGATCGTGAGCATGGAGTAAAAATCTTGGATTATATTTGATGAATTATAATTGATGTTTAGTTGTTATAGGTACCACGTGTATCTTAGAAAGGGGTTATTTAATTATTTGTGCATTTGGGAAGTCTTAATTGGAAGACCTAATTGCTTATTGTAAACTTATATACAGGAAAGTTGCTTTCTTGGTTAGGAGTGTGTACATTAAAGTGTGGAAGCAGGGAGCTTGTATTTGAGAAGTTTACTGGATGTAGATAAGAGATTGTGATTGATGAAATTCATTGGAACTATTTATTAAAATTTGTTTCTCTCACTCAGTTCACTGGATACTATATTTTTGTATATCTGTATCTCGAACAAGTGAGTCCCAAAGGTGGATTTAACCATCTTTAGGCAGTGTTCCTGTTGTTTCTCCTTACTCCTAACATGGATTGTCCTTTAATAGGGACTATGTACTATATGTAATAATCAGCTCCTAAAAGGGCTAAATCTCCTAACAGGGATACTATACTTTCAGTGCATTATTTATAGGTGCTAATTCTCATTGATTTTTTTTCCCTTAACAAGTTTTCCTCGACAAAAAATGGTTGTGTTATGGTGTTTTTGTTAATGTGTTAAGAATTTCATTTATACTTTGATTGTTAAAGGTTAAAATTTATATTATTTGGCATACAACTGATTCAACCCCCCCCCCCCTCTCATTTGTTCTGGTGCACTATGATTGCTAACAATTGGTATCAAAGCTTCTAGTCCTTTGAGAGAAATCTTAACATCTTGGTGTGATCCTAAAGATCACGTTCTATAGGAAGTTTGGGAATTGACTACTGGATGATTACAAACAAAGATGAGAAGATCAAGATTGAAGATGAATTAGGTATAGCTACTGATGAAGAGAAGAATTTTTTTTCTTGTAACATGGTTGCAAGAGAAGCAATTATTAGTGCGCTCTCTAAAGGTGAGTTCACAGAGGCTAAATATTTGGATTCTGAAAATAAAATTTGGTCAAGAATAGAGGCACTATATGTAGGAGATAATTTTACTAAGCAGGAAAAGTTACAGAACTGGAAGACAAAGATGGAAATTATAATAATCAAAGATGATGATAATGTTAGAGCATATGTACAAAGGGCTACTGAGGTTTTAATAGGTATTAGAAACTTTGGAGGCACCTAGAGTGAAGAAGAAATGATTATAAGGATTCTTAGATCTTTGACACCTGTTTAGAAAGCTAAATTTCAAGCTATAGAGGAGATCATACCTTTGACAGAGAACTTCAACACAAATGTTGATTGTGAAATTAACTACCTTTGAGTTCGTAGAGCTGCCCAAGATTCATTACCTAAGGTTCAATCAACATTCAAGGCAACTGTGGATAATAAAAAAAAAAAATTGTCAGGTCTTGTGAGCACCAGTAGAAGTGACTTGTGAGAAGATCTTTGTGAATATTTTGATGATTGGGAAAAGATACAGGAAGAAGAGAGGAAGTTATATGAAATTGTGGCCCTAGTCGCAAGAAGATAAAATAGAGGTAAGGGTAAGTTTGAAGGAAATTTACCTCTGAAATGTTTTGCTTGCAATAAGATAGGTCATTTTGCATATATATGTCCTAAAATGGCTTCTAAACATAAATCTAAGTTTCATAGACCTAATTACTCCAAGGATAAGGAATTTACTATGCTAGTGAAGGTGTGTCTGATAATGATGTTGTGGATTATGATGAAATTAGATTTATTTCCATTAAAGATGATGAACCTATTCATGAAGAGAAAGACCTAGTTTAATATGTTGAAGTGAAATATGAATGGATCAGAGACAGTGGTTGTTCACATCATATGACTAGTGATCTAGAAACAAGTTTATTCAGCTAACTAAATATGATGGTGGTGTATTTAGATTTTGTGACAATACTCCTAAGTTTATCATTGGAGTGGGATTGATTTCTCTTGATGGTAAAACTAATCCATATGATGTATTGCTTGTTGATGGACTTAAGCATAATTTTTTGAGTGTTGGACAAATTTTAGAAAAGGGTTATCATTTGAAGTTCAATTATGAGAAATCTTCTATTCAAAGTTAGACAAGAGATTTGATTGCATCTGGTACTAAGTCAAGAGGTAATGTGTTTGAACTAAATACTACATAATTTTCTTGTTTTGTTACAAAGGTTGACGACATTTGGTTATGGCATAGAAGATTCTATAATATAAATTTTGATAACATTGTGAAAGCAAGTATGAAAAATGTTGTTATAGATCTACCGAAGATTGTGAAACCTGCTAACACTATGTGTAGAGAATGTCTGATAGGGAAACAAACTTGAAGCAGTTTTAAAATAAAATCTTACTCAGCAAAAGGGAAGTTGGATCTGGTGAATACATATCTATGTAGTCCTACAAGAAAAAGATATTACTACGGTGAAAGGTATTTCATACTTTTTGTTGATGAATTTTCTAGGATGATGTGGGTTACATATCTTAGAGAGAAATCTGGGGCTTTTGATAAATTCAATATATTCAAAGAAAAAGTTGAGAAAGAATCAGGTTTGAAGATAAAATGTTTAAGGTCAGGAAATGGAGAGTTTACTTCAGGTATGTTCAATACCTACTATGAAGAGAATGTAGTATACAGACAAACATCCACTCTAAGGACACCACATCAAAATGAGATTGCAGAGTGAAGAAATAGAACTATATTATATGCTTCCAGAACTATTTTTCTTGAAGGAAATGTGTCACATGTTCATTAGAGATAATTTTTTAGTACTTTTTTTACACCTTGAATGAAACTCAGATCAGAGAAGGTACTAATAAGACTCTTATGAACTATGGTTTAATCATGCTCCTACTATGAAATATTTCAAAATATTTGGTAGCAAATGCTATATCAAAAGAGATGATGAGAAAGGAAAGTTTGATGCTAGAAGTGATGAAGGGATCTTCCTTGGTTATTCCACTAAGAGAAAATTTTATAAATGTTTCAATCTAAGATTGAGGAAGATGATTGAAAGTGATAATGTAAGGATTGATGATAAGTTTCAGATTAAGGAAAGAATATATGATTGTAGCCAGAATTTAGATAACAAGGAGGATACTGCAAATCAAGAAGAACCTTTTGAGGTTGATCATGAGATTGAGGTATGTCTAAATGATTCAAATGACTCTACTAAATTGACAAAGACACTGAGGTATGTTAAGAAGAACCATCCTGAAAATCAAATTATTGGCAATGCAAGGAAAGGCATGATGACAAAATCTAGATTAAGAAATGAAATTTTTTTTATTTCTCAAGTTGAACCAAAAACTACTAATGAGGCATGTAGAGATGAATCTTTGACTAAAGAAATGCAGGAAGAATTGGAACAAATAAAGAAAAATAACACTTGGGAATTGGTTCCTAGACCTAAGGATAAGAATTTGATAGGGACTAAATGGGTTATTAGAAACAAGATGAATGAAGAAGGAATGGTTGCAAGGAATAAGGAAAGACTGGTTCGTAAAGGCTACTCGTAACAAGAAGGCATAGACTTTGAAGAAACATTTTCTCTTATTGCTAGGCTTGAGGCAGTGAGATTATTTCTTGCTTATGTTGCACACAAAGACTTTAAAGTATATCAGATGGATGTGAAATCTGCATTTCTGAATGGAGATCTAGAGGAGGACGTATATATTGAGCAACCTGATGGATTTCCTCTGACAGGTGATGAGGACATGGTTTGAAAATTGAAGAAATTTTTGTATGGACTGAAATAAGCACCTAGAGCACCATATGCTAGATTGTACAAGTGTTTAATTCATCTTTCTTTTATAAAAGGTAATGCAAATCATAGTTTTTACTTAAGAATAGTGAAGATGGAATCTTAATAGTTGAATTTTTTGTAGATGATATCATTTTGGAGGTAATGATGAAATGCGTAATAAATTCTCTAAGGAAATGGAAAATGAATTTGAGATGTCGATAATTGGTGAAATGAAATTTTTTCTTGGGTTGCAAATTAATCAGAACAAGAATGGTATTTTTATTTCTCAAAAAAACTATCTTAAGGAAACATAGAAAAAGTTTGGAATAGAAGAATGTAAACCTATTGGAACACCTATAGTTACTAGTTACAAGCTTACTACTACTAATGAATCTCAGAATGTTTTTTAGACAAAGTACATATCTATGATTAGATGCTTACAATATCTAACTCACACTAGACCATATATTGCTAATGCAGTCAGAATTGTGGAAAGATATCAAGAAAATCCTAAAGGGACTCACCTTGCTTCTGTAAAGAGAATATTTAGATATCTAAAAGGAACACTGGAATATGGCTTATGGTATGAAAAATATGATGATTTTTTTTGCATGCTTATACTGATGCTGATAAAGAATGAAATTTTGATGACAGAAAGAGTACAAGTGGTGGTGCATTTTTTCTTGGGAAAAGGCTAGTTTCCTAGTTAAATAAGAAGCAGGATTGTATAGCTCAATCTATTACTAAATTAGAGTATGTTGTTTCTGCTATAAATTTAACACAGATTGTTTGGATGAAGAAAATACTAAAGGACATTGGGATAACTTTTGAAGAGCCAGTGGTTATTCATTGTGATAACACTAGCACAATGAATATGTCAAAGAATCTAGTTATGCATTCAAATACTAAACATATTTCAATTAAATATCATCCCTTGAGAGACAAGGTTGTGGAGAAGGATATTAGATTGGAGTATATCAACACAAAGGAACAAATATCATATATATTTACAAAACCCTTTCCAAAGGATGGCTTAGAGTATCTCAAGGGTATGCTTGGGGTGAGATCCCCTCCTTGCAAGAACTAATTGATGCAAGAATGCATCAGCCTAGAGGATTTTAGAGTTATATCATTTCCTGGACTTGATGTATGGATCCACTCCTCAAGGGGAGTGGTCGCAGGAACAAAACATAACACATTTGGGTGATTGAGCACCTGGTTGTTGCAAACATGAAGAATTGAAAAAGCTACACATTGCAGAGGAAATATAGTAAGAGATAGATTTATTGCACCCTTTTCCATCGATGTCAAAGGGGGGAAGATTCAGTGAAGAGATTCTATCAAAATCCCTACTATTTTGGGGAGAGCTGTGAAGAGGATATTGAGAAGATTGTATTGAGAGTGCTACTTTTCGATTGCTAGATTTTCTCATGTGTTTCCAAATCTAGCTTAGAACACAATCTTTGTTACTATAGCAAAGGGGTCTAAATATCAAAGGTTTGAAGGTAAGTGTCTTACTTGTAATGAGTTTGGACACAAAGAAGTGGATTGTAGAAAAGGATATATATGTCTTAATTTCAAAAGGTATGTTCATGATCTAAGAATGTGCAATAGTATGAGGAAGAAGATTGATATTGTTAAAAGAGAAAAGGTTAGAAGTTTTACATGCAAGAAACAATAGAATGGATAGAAGATTCTACTACAGATCAAATGAAATATGCTTGAACTTACTGTTGAAAATTATAGAAGAAAAATGGTGAACAAAGGTGACACTAAAGGAGAAAAAACAAAAATATGGAAGAATGGTCAAAGTAGGAAGAAAGAAGAAGATATGAAAAAAAAACATGAGCAGAGGAATGTGAAAGGAAAAGAAAAGGAGAAAGTAGACAAGGAACAGAAGCACAAGAAGATGAAAATAAGAAAGAAGAACAAGGCTACAAGAAAAAAGGGATCTACTTCTACAAATTAGAAGGGCAAGTCAAGAGGACTTGATCCTTCTAAAAAAATAAGATGCAGAACAATGCATCAATGCAAAGGACTTCATGGAAATATAATTCAAGATGGATTGATGTATGCAAGATGCTACTCAGGGGGAGTAGTAATAATGGTATAAAAATTGGTTAGATTTGAAGTTGAGTGTTTGTAGAGAACCATAAGGAACTGTAATAATTGGTAAGTTAAGTCATTATTGTTTGAATAATAGTTGAATGTGTTTAAAGGATCACAAGTGTGTGTACAAGAAGAAAATATGAGAATAAAAAGGTAACGGAAGAAGAGAAGGAAAAGGAAGAATAAATTTATATGATAAAGAAAGTTTTATAAGAACATATGATACACCTTTGTCATTGATGGAAAATGGGGAGAGAGTGAGAAGATATGAAAAACAATCAGGTGTGAAGAGAAAGTTCCAAAGAGAAGTAGATGTGAAGGAAAACAAAGAGGAGATTAGAAGAGTCTGAGAGATCAGAAGAGAAGATAAGAAAGAGAAGATCACATGAGTGAAGAATGTTTATATATACTTGCACATAAGAAAGAATTTTTTGTCAAGAATTATGGTATACATTCAAGGGGAGAAACTAATATTTAGAAGAGCATGTAATCAAATTGGAACAAAAAGGAAGCTTTCTTGTAGGGGGAGAAGATTACTTAGGAAGATGAGTTATAGAGGCTCTAAAAGATAATTGTGGTTATTGGTAGTAGTATTGTTGATTAGACAGAAGGAGGTTTGGTGTACACAATCAAGTTAGAATTTCATGGAGAAAACCTAGGAGTTTGTTTGGGACATACTTAGGTGTCTTCAAATTAGAGAACTTGTACTTCAAAGGTCTATATGGAATATTTTTATTATCTTAGCAACTTATCGACAATGTTCATTAGGTTCCGTGAAACAGAGCTAGTTAATCCAATGGTGGTGATGGATTTATGTGTTTGAGGGTTTATCAAGAAGTTATTGGATGTTCTTGAAGTATATGATTATTAAGTTGGTGATATACATGGATCAGAAGGATCATATTGGTGTAATTTTCAATCAACAATAATATTTTTACTATTATCTTTGTCCTTGGACGATTTTGTTGTTAAGTCGTGTTTCGCAAGTGCAAAATCATGAAATCTCAGATATTTATGATCTTGAGGTGTTTTATATAGGCAGTGGATATGATTTTAAGATAACATATGTATTTGAAAAATTTGATTTGGTGCGATGATTTGAAGAGATGATGAATTAGATTTTTCCAACCTAGTTCTTGATATAAGATGATGAATTAGGGAAACTTCAAGGTGTGGATCATGGGTGAAAATGCTAGAGGTTGCTAGCATAGGAAGAGCCTAATTCAGTGGTGAATAGAATTATTTCAACAAGAGGTTGAATAGACATCTACATTGTGCTACATTGGAGTTGTATCAGACATGAGCTAGATGTCATTTCATAGTTCACAAAATTTCAGATCATTGTTGTGATCGAATTGTAGTGAGCCTAAATGCATGTACATTCCCTATATATTTTAATAGGTTTATACTTCTAACAAAGTATTTACTTATTATGTATGTAATCATCCCCACTGTGGTTTTTCCCCTAACATGGTTTCCATGATAAAAATATTGTGTCAAGTTGTGTGGATGTGATTTTTATTTGTGGATACAAGCATATTTTCTTTACAAGTAATTAGATCAGAAGTTACAGTATTTAAGCTTAAGGGTTTTAATGGTTAAGGGCTTAAAGTTTAAATTTTTAGGAAAAAATAATTTACCCACCCCGTCTTAGTTGATTACAACCATATTTTCAACACCAAGTGGATGATGAGGTTGGCTAAATGGCTTGAGGGCCTTGTGTGGTTTGTTAAAGGGAAGATGGTGGAGTGGTGGATATAGCTTGTTGTTGTTGGGGATAGGAAAACTTTGTGGGAGTGCTAATGGTGTTTTGATGACTGTGGGCATGATGGATTGGTTATTTGGGCTAGTGAGTGACATCCCCATAGTGAACTGTGGTTGTTGTTGTATTTGAAAAATGATGGTTAGTTGCAAAGGTAACATAGTGGCTTGTTGCAATTTTTGGAATGTAGAAGCCTATGAGGTAGATTATTGTCATGTGTTGATTGAGGGAGCCCCAAAAATGGTGAAGGGGGTTTTTTGTGACATGGTGTGGACCATGGGTTGCGTGCTAGTGGGTTGGATAGATTGAGGTATAGATATAGATATTTGGGTGGATGCCACACTAGGAGGTAGGAGTTGCTTGACGAAGCTTCCCCAGGCCTCAGTCGGGATATGGAAAGGATGTGTTGGTAGGGATATCGGTGGGCGAGGATTTATTATGGGAGAGGAGCACCTTCACGTGTAAATTTAGCAATGGTCCACTCATGATTTCTCCCTATGATATGACTAATCATGGAGGTATGGCATGGTTGATTAAAAAAGAATTTAATGGTAATCGTAGTGGGGATTTAAGCTTGTGCGGCCATGACCTCCTCAGGTTGAACTTTATTGTGAGGTTAAAAGGTGATAAGAGCTCATGTATCAAGTGGCATGGGGTCATATAAATAACTATCAACAAGATTAGGATCGGTGTCCTTTCTCTTCTTTGAACATGTATGTGGTGGCATAAAATGAATGACCTACAATGTATGGAAGACATGGTATGCAATGAATCTAAAAATACCTAAAGGTGTCAAAGGATGGGTGATGACAATGTTGATGCGGATGGTATCCTAAGGCTTAAAGGTTTGTTTGATGCTTGGTCTTGAGAGTTGAAAGTACCTAGTGTAGATTTAGATGGAAGTGATGGTTAACCTAGGATGGATTGGTATTCCTAGATGATGAAATTTCCAATGTAAGAAACCTCTCAATCGAGGTGATAAGGTAAAAATGAAGAAATGAGATACCTTTGATAATGCTTATCCAAATAATAAAGCTAGAAGATAGGGTCATGATTAAGATATAGGTATGACAACTCACATGTTGGAGGACAAGTAGGGATGTTTTGATTGGGATTTTTTATGGTTTTGACTTTTAAAGATGAGACTTAAGTGATGGATGGGACTAGATCCTATATGATAAAATTGGGGTGAAAGTAGGTGCGTGGATTCAAGAATAAATAAAAGTCCTAATGATGGCGGTATAAAAGGGTACATTCAAAAAGATAGAGGAGATGGTTAGATCTAGATAAAAAAAAATGCAGATGGTTAGGCAAAAGAGAGCCTAGAAGTCAGGTGGGTAGAAGTCAATGTGAGTGATGTTGAGGTCGTATTGGCTCAATAAGGTAAGACACAATTTGTGTATTTTATGTTGTCAATGTACGTGTCTTGTCACTCGAGAATCTTTTCAACTTTGACCGTGCATCAAGAATATTTATTGATACAAACTACCTCTTTCTTATGTTTATACATGGGGGGTTGTTGGAATTTCACTTTCTTATGTTTACCCAAGTTATACAATGGCCAAAAAAACTTTTCAAATAAGGAAAAAACCTAAGTATGCTGGCTAAAATTGGCAATAGTAACAAGGTTTTGATGGCAACTTGAAACGTCTGGACATAGAAAATATTTAATAATAGCGAACCCGCTAGACTAGTTAGCATTCCCGCTGAATTTTATCAAGTAGTTAGTGACTACACTAAGTATACCTTGTTTGACCTTTTAGAAAAGTGTTCCCACTGAACAAGACAATGTTCCTGTCAAACCTTGACTTTCGAAATTTCGCAAGCAATCCCGCGAGAGACAAACCAATGCCATGGGATAAACACAACTAAAAACACGTGTATGTTCAAATTTTTTCACATGGTCAAATCGCAAAAAATACAAATTAAACACGCTCTACCCTAAAGTCAAGGTTTCAATATATCATTTGTATACTCACATGCATGGAAATTTTTGTCCAAAACTAGTATTCCTTGCCCTTGTGAACTGTGTCCCTGTTAGAAAAAAGAGGTAATCTCATACAGATATGATGGGAAAATAATACACTTTAGTAGGCCTTCAAGGAGTGGATGAATAGAGGATCCCCTTGTGGGGGCTTACCCAAATTTTTGTGATAAAATCCAAAAGCTCATACCTCACATCCAGGAGAATACATATGGTGAGTAACTTCAAGAGATGATGTAATCTCATTGTACTAAAACTGACATACCAAGGCTAAAAATGTGGTTTATACTTTAAATGGTATCTAATAAGATCTATGGCATCCTTCCAATTGGTTTGTATGCATGTGAGACACTAAAGTCTCTATTGGACCATGTCATCTCTTTAGCAACTATTTTCCTTATCTGAGCTATCATCGACACACTTCACTCGAAATTGGAAGCATAAGACTAGAGTTTTCTCAAATTATTAATTATATACCAGTCAAGATACCCAGTTTGAGATTATCCTCTAGTGGGTGATCACTTCCCTCCCAGACAAGCCTCTCTAAAAAAATAAAAAGGTGAGCGTTAGCAACATTTTTCTCTTACACCCAATACCACAAGAGAAAGGGAAGAGTATAGTGTGTGTTGTAGGTGGCACTTCTCTACAATGTGCAAGCACACAAGATAGTTGCAAGCATGGTATTAATCCAATTTTAAGTTTAAAATTTGAGAAAAGAATAAACATGCGGATTCTTTTTTAAGCACCAAATCTGAAGTATTATAGGAGGCAAAATAGATAAAAAACAGATGATTATACCTAACTCAGTGAGGCACTTTCCTACCAAGATTACTTTTTTCCAGCCAAAATAGACAACATTCCCATTCACTATCAATTTGACAAGGAAGAAATAGAAAGTTTGTTTGTTTTTGAACTTTTTTTTTCTTCTTATGGATTACAAAATAATGTTCCTATCAAATAGTGTGTCATTTCTGTGAGACTATAGAAGAAGGGGTAAAACAAAAAAAAATTAGGGGTGAAAATATAGAGGGAAATACCATAGAGGGTCATTCAGTGGGTTTGCATTCTCACCAATTCTACTGGCATTCCTTCCAGATTACCTGTGTTCCCAGCGATTCTTGTTTTGGTCATTGTAGAAAATGTAAAACCACAGTCTAAATTACAATTCCTCAATCTCATCAATTTTGCAACCAAATATTATAATAAAAAAAAACTCAAAAACAAGACAAAACCAATGAAAAACATTAGCAAATGGGTTAATATCATATGATTTTCTTTCATTCTTCTCATCATATAATGGATTGAATAATTATAAAACTCATTTTCAGATATACATACCTCATTTTCACCAATTATGTCATCATGAAATTTAGGTATGAATGGATCTTCTACTTGTTCAATTTCTCCTTCACTTACCTCATTATTGATTAACTCCTCATTTTGTGTGTTCTTAATAGAATATTTAAAATTATAGTCCTTCTCCAAGGTGAGGAGTTTTCCTCCCATGAATTCATCTTGATTAAAAATTAGAAAGATATGATAGAAAACTTATACTTTCCCAAGTCTCCTCCATTGGAAACCAATAAGAAACTTGAGAAAATATATTTGATTTCAACTCTTTGGGAAGTGACTTCAAAGATGATTCATAATGTATGCAATGAAATTGTTATTTAAAGGAATGTGAAAACAAGTTAAATATTCAAACAACTAAAACCTAAACAACATATAGATTAGAAAATGAAAAAGAGATCAATTACCAAAGAAAAATAGTATGAAAACCTTAATAAACTCAATGAAGAACTCCCTTTGTTGTGTAGATGTGTCAGAGATTTTTAATGTGTGCTCAATGTTTCTTTTTCTCAAGGTTCAAACTTGGTGAGTGGGTATTTTTGTATCATAAGGTATTTTTATATGGTTCTTTATCTCAAAGTGGCATTATATATTTTCTTGAAAAGATAGATGAAAATGAAGGATTGAGACCCTCAATTTATAGGTAAGGGGAGATTGAATGGATGGTTAGGATTGAAGTATGAGGAAGGGCTAGGATGAATCTAGAGGGAAGCAGGTGGATTGTGATTTCTCAAACCCATAGCATGGTGACAAGTGTCACCATGTGAGGGGTTGAAAGGACATACGGGGTTGTGATGATATGCCATAAAGGTACATCTTTTCTCAAATCCCAAAGGTCAATCCTTGAGGAATGTGGCTATTTTCAGAAATGGGAAGGGATTTGGAGAAGTGGGAAGAAGTAATATTATATTCCTTGGAGGGTACAAAATTGGAAGAATATGGTTGAGGCTGTAAGAGGTCATTTAAGGTTGGAAAAGAGAAATCAGTTAGGACTGGAGTTGATATGGCATGAAGTTGACTTTGATTTCCTAATCCTTTTGATTAGGTTTTTGAAAATTATTGAGGGAGGATTAGGCTAGGATTAGTGGGCAAGTGAGATTACTAGGAGGATGTGATGGGAGGAGAGAGAATGAGTGGAGGTTTTAATTAAATAAGTGTATTTATTTAATTAAGTGATTATTAGTGTATGCAAGTAGGTTGGGATGAGTTGGAATCAAAGGTTAGGTGGTTGGAGGATTTTTATGTAAGGGTTAAAGTTAGGGTCCATGTGCTCAAATAGATTGAATAATATTTATTTAATCTCAAATAAAGGAAAAGGGGAGAAATGAATTAATTTACGTTTGTTTAATCAACAAAAGAAAGGGATTTTAATTAATTAAACAGTTGTGGGTTACTATTTAATTAATTGGCCTATAGTTAATTAATTAAAATAGCTAACTAGAAGGAAAACATGGCTTGATTAAATAATTATTATTTAATTAATAATTCCTAGAAGAGTACTAAATCTAATTAGTTTACACTCTTAAAAGTAAGAACCCTTATTAGGTGCTCATTTTTAGCCCCATTTTAGTATCTTTGGGTTCCCACATTGATTTCACATCCTTCTAGCCCTTGTACATCCTTCAAATCAACATTATTTGTTGAAAACTCAAGGATGGCTCTAACTTTTATCCATGATTTCCCATTTTTCATCTAATCACATAATTAATATTCTATATAGGTCCTTTTACATACATTTTATATCTCAAGATTTTTCATGATTTATCAAAAAACTAAGGCTTTCATATCTCCCTTTCAGCACACACCCCTTAGTCCTAGGCTAACTTTTAAAAAGTCTTCCTAGAAAAGGCCGACTTAGGTTAGTCTTTGACTAGGCTAACTTAGGTTATCCTTGTCCTTGACTAGGCTTCCTTAGGTCAGCCTTGTCCTTGACTAGGCTCACCTAGGTCGGCCTTGTCCTAGGGCATTGCTTTTTAGTAGGCTTCGGGCCTGATGTGGACTTGTTTCTCCTAGGTACTTAATCAGGGTTGGCCCTACAATATCTGAGCCCCAAATGTGTATAAAGGCCTATCCCTATCATTTTAACATCCATTACATACCTATAATTAAATATACATCTTGATTTAAGTAAGCTATTATGCATTCAAGAGATCCAATTTTAAGAAAGCATCCATTAGTGAAGGCATCCATTATCAAGTATTCAATCCCATCAAGAATTCAAGTGAAATAAAGCCATCAAACATTTCATGTCTTCAATACATTATTTCAATCATTAATTAAAGGAATCCCCTTTCATATATATATCTTATTTCCCCATTGGAGGTCAAGCAAAGGATTTTTCAATCAAGGGAGGAGATCTACAGTCATGTATCAAGTCTTCATCTTCTCTTTATTCCTCAATCCAACATTGTGGAAAACCACAACATTCCTTATTCAAGGGTTTGGTTTCATGATTTCCCATTGGGTTTTTGTGGAGTCCAAGCTACTTCATCAACACTTTTGATAATCTCCAAAGAGGCATTACATCATTGAGGTATAAGGTGGTTTGTGTTTCAGATCTAGATCTCATTTCCTTATGAAAATTCAATTTAATTTCAAGGTTAATTCCTATAAAGGGGCTTGACCAAGGAAATCCCATTTTCAAAAACATTTCCACTTGTTTCTTGTATGCGGGAATAGGTGGTATAGTCTTGGATCCGTATTTTTAGAGTTACAGAATGAGTGACTGATTTGCTAAATATTTCACCAATTTTTAAGTCTCTAAGACAAGGCCGACTTGAGTTGGCATTATCGTAAGGATCTAAAAATTTCATAGTCGGGAGATATAGGCATCAGGATTTTAGATCCAAAATAGTTCCTAAATCTCACAAGTCTGCGACAGTCATTTCAAGATTTGAAGTTTTTTCCCTTCTTTCCTAGCTTCAAGGTAAGTTCGCTCTTCTTTTCATCTTGAATTTACTTTTATGCATTAGATATGAGACCACATCATGCTAGTATTCATTTCCTTTATCATATAATAAGTTTCTTTAATACATTTACATATCATAATCATACTCTATTCAAAAAAGAATACCCAAATCCTCATTTTACCTAGATCTTGCATTAGCACCCCTTCACCCTTCTTGGGTTGTGCTAATCATATTTTCTTAAGTGTGGGTGTGTATTCCAATGCAAAATATGATTTGGTGAGTGATATACATCTTAGAAATGCTAACCATTTTATATTATACATTTTGGTGAACCCAACTTATGACATTTCCTCCTTTTAATTTTTTGTAGTTAGATCCCCCTTCTCCACATTTACCTTGTATGCATTTAGATCTTCTTTCCATTACTTATACCTCATATAATACATTCATAGATTCATTTCAATCTTAAATTTCATGTTTATATGACCAAAAAATACAAAAATACATCATTTCATGCACTAAAAAGTAATCATTGCAATTCACATAGATCAAGAAAAATTTTCTCTTTGAGAACTTATTCAAACTTCTCCTACATATCATGAAGCCTTGAAAAAATATTTAACCACTCTTCCAACTCAACCAAATAATGAGAATAATATAAATTCCTTTTTGGAATGTATGCATGCTACGCCTGTCTAAGATAAAATTTTATTTACCAACGATGATTTACCTTCTAAAGAAGTTCAAGATCAACATAATGCCTTTACGATGGTCGTCCTTATAAATGGTAATCTCATTCATAGGATCTTAATTGATAATGGGTCTGAAATAAATGTTTTTAGTATGGGAATGTTAAAGGAGATCAAATTTAATGCTTCAACTATTAAACCTTATTATATTACTATCTATGTCTTTCACAATATTGCTAAGAAAACATTGGGCATTATCACATTACCTATTAACGTGGGACTAGTTATTCTAGATACTCCTATTCATGTGATGTTTGGACCTCTTAATTATAATATTATTTTGGGAATACCTTGGTTACATGTTATACATGTTGTTCCTTCCACTCTCCATCAAAAATTAAAGTTTATCTACAATAATATGATGTACACACTTATGGAAGATGATAGACTGAATAGTTGTTTGAATACTGAGTCAAGCAATAAACATGCATCTATTGAAGAAGAAGAAGAAAAAGAAAAAGAGCCTAAGGATTATTTTTCTATTAGTTTCCTTTTTTATTATGATTGGGGATCCTTAGATTTCACACCAACTTATATAGGAGAATATAAATTTTCAAAAATTGAACGTCAACAACCTAAACTTGACAAAGAACCTATAACATCGACACTTCTTTCTAATGATCTTAGTAATAGTTTTATTATTGATTCCAATTATAAAAAAATATTTATAAACTATCAAACATTATTATGATGAAATAGAAACCTCTTAGGCTCCATTAACTCTTTCTGATATGGCTTCTTGTTATGACCTTCATTATAATTTATTAGCAAAAATAATGATTCAATGGGAATGGATGTGGAAAACATGGACAAGGAATTCAAGTGCCTTGAGTAAATGAGGGGAATGAACATTATTATGGATTAGGATTTAATCCTTACAAGAAACCACAAACAGTTATTGTTAACACCATTGTGAATCATAATTTCAAACATGGTTTAGGATGTATGCAACAAAGCATGGAGAATAGTAAGAAACCTATTGAACCATTCTCTCCTCTTTTATCATCTAACACTTCTTCTACATCTACCTTTAAATAAGACATGATTCTACCAAAACTTGTTCGTGCTAAGGTGATAAATAGGCCTAAATGAAAAAATAAGTGTTAAAATATCTTATGAACCTTCCTTTCTGCATGTATCATTGATATCATGACCACTCTACTAATGAATTTCAAACATTACATTACAATATTTAACAACTCATGGATAATGGAATTATTCACATATCTTTTCAAGATGAGGTATTTTACAATCTTTACTTCTTTAAATAACATCTAGCTCCCTATTATGTTACTCCATACTATGTAATATTGTTAGCCTATTCCTTGGGGGCTCATTGTTATACATGGTGTGCTCACACTTTGTGAGTAGTATAATAGGTCATCTTTATCCTTGTCTCCACACTTGGGGGGAAAGGTTATTATATAAATATCTCTCATCCTCTTCAAGGATCAAATTTTACCTTGATTAAGCAGTATTTTCTTTATCATGTGACATCTAATATTACATAGAATTTTTGTTTTCATTAAGGATACATGTCCTTGATCATAACCTTTTTAATTCTTCTTTATTGGGTTTCCATGGTAAGAAAATACCTTATATTGGAGACTAAATGGTGTGTCATCCTTCACAAGGATCCCTTTTACATTTCTTTCATGGTATCTCTTTGCATTCATCCCTTCCATGACCTCATAGGAGTTGTGACCTCTTTGGTTTGGACTAGGTTTTTCTTGGGGATACTATCTTGATGTTAAAATTTATTTATCCTTTCTCATTGTTTCCTTAAGATGTCAAAACTAAACTTAATTTTTCATCTTAAGGGGGGGAATACATAAGCCTCCTTATTGCATATATCTTGTTCACTTTAAGCATGATAAAGAGAGTACACTATCATAACACAATTTTCTAGGGCCAGATCACTCTCCCTTTCACATATTTAGTATTGATTGACTAGCATAACATAATTTTCTAAACCATTTGACCTATCACTTTTATGAGTTGACTAATGAAACACAAATCACAAGACCATCAACTCCTGGTCCATTGACTAACCACACATATTTGTTCCTTTAACTAACCACACATAATTGGTCATTTGACTGACTACACACATTTGGTCCTTTGACTAGCTGCACACATTTGGTCCTTTGACTGACCACACACATTTGGTCCTTTAACTGACCACACACATTTGGTCCTTCGACTGGCCACACACATTTGATCCTTTGACTGACTATACACATTTTTTTCTTTGACTAACTGCACACATTTGGTCCTTTGACTAATGACGCACATTTGGTCTTTTGACTAACTACACACATTTGGTCCTTTGACTGACTATACACATTTGGTCCTTTGACTAACTGTCTCCAACTCTCTTTAAAGGGTGGAACAAGCATAACACAATTTTATAGACTATTTCTCCCTTCTCTCTCTCATGGATCATCTAGTGCAACATAAATAACCTAGTCTATGTCATCCATGATTGTCTTGATATCTCCTCCATGGTTCCACAACATAAAACACTTTTCTATTGAATTGGATCATAAGTCTTATCTTATCTTTTATGTATTGTCTTTCTCTTTTCAGGTGACCACCTATGCTCTTACAATTGATTTATAAGTATGATACTAGTGGTTGAGACATTTTCTTTAGAAAGATCTCTTCAACTATTTGACTTGGAATCTTAGTAAGCTCTAGGCATTTGTTTTTTTCTATTCTCATGTCCTTAACTTAGAAATGTCTTATCTCCTTGTAGTTTTCCCATCATTTTCATCTTTTTCTTTCTCTCTCTTTCTTCTACTTTACCTTAACAATGAGGTAGACTTGTACTCCTGCTAAAGTGGGGGATAAATGTACCATCCTAAAAGTAAGAACCCTTATTTGGTGCTAATGTTTAGCCCCATTTTAGCATCTATGGGTTCGCACATTGATTTCACATCCTTCTATCCCTTGTGCATCCTTCAAATCAACATTATTTATTCAAAACTCAAGGATGGCTCTAACTTCTATGCATGATTTCCTATTTTCCATCCAATCACATTATTCATCTTCCATCTTGGTCCTTTTACATGCATTTTACACCTCGAGAGTTGCCCTAATTTCCCGATAAACTAAGGCTTTGAGATCTCCCTTTTAGTATGCACCCCTTAGTCTCAGGCTAACTTTAAAAAAGTCTATCTTGACAATTCCAACTTATGTTTGTTGTGTCCTAGACTAGGACAACTTAGGTCGGTCTTTTCCTAGGGCACTTCTTTTTAGTGGGCTTCAGGCCTAATGCATGGTTGTTTCTCCTAGGTGCTTAATCAGGGTCGGCACTATGAGATTTGAACCCTAAAATGTGTATAAAAGGAGGCCTATCCCTCTCATTTTCACATCCATTGGGTATGTGCAAGATCATTGGGGGCCAAAAAGTGGCGATGTGAAAAAATCCACTTTTCACTCGTCTAAAAGTGCATGAAAATGTTTGTTGACTTTTTAGTAGGCCTGGGTGTCAGTACACTTGGGCAAACCTGACACCAAAGCACAAGCCTAATCGGGTACATGATTTTTTTGGGTACCTAAAAATATCGGGTTTTCGGGTACCCAAAAAAATTGGGTACATGAAACCTGTGGCATAAATCAAAAACCATGAGCTACTTTCCTCATTTCTTTCATCATTTTGGGTTTGGAAAACGGCTCTAAATATTCTATACACAATTTTTTTGGGTACCTGATTGCTCCAACAAAAACTTTGACTCCACAGTTTATCCAATAAGTAAATTCTTGCTATATCTTGATTAATTTTTTTCATTTTCATGTTAAATGTAGTTTTTTGGTTAAAATGGGGTTTTGTATTATTTTTTTAATAATATATGAAATCTATTTGAAATTTATATTTGTATATTATTTAATCAGGCATGGCTAATAACAATGAAGATAATAACCCTCCCCCGCCAAATAATGATCCCCAAAATAATCCAGAACTGCGTTAAAACCCTCAATCTTTAGAGGATTTGATACAAAAGAATTTGAACACTATACAAGGCTTCAAAAATATGTATCAGAATATACCTATGTTAGCTCCTATGCTTGCCACCCTAAATACCATTGTTGAAAACATTGACACCCTTACGCGGCAACATAATGCTACTCTTCATTGGCATGATGATATGCACACCCAATTTGATGACGGGCTTGACTGTGATGGGATTGTTTCCCTTAATATAACTAAGGAAGATATAGCCTGCCTTTTTGTTAATCCTAAAACCGGATTAAAAGTTGACCCCAAAAAGACAAAATTATCATTAAAATGGTGCACAAATGAAGCAATGCGCACACACTTTTGGGATTGCTAGTGGATGGTTTTTGATAAACCACCCCATAGAAATTTGGAGCTCCCTTTCTATTGCATAAAAATATTGTATGTTGAGTTTGTGCTTGGTCACAATGTTAATTATTGAAGCATGAGGCCCAACATGGGCATAGGCGAAGGAACTTCTCAGACTAGGCCATTTACCCAGCGCAAAAAGGCCACTACCTTTGTCTCCCCCATTGATGTCGCACCCCCTCCTCCAGTGCAGCATCTTGATATCATTGCATTAGCTACCTCATAGAGTATTAGGTCCATTCACATGCTGAGTGATCAGTTGATCACGCAGAACAGGTCATTGTTGCCGCCTAGTGTGGATGATGTTGGCGCATCGACATCTGGTAGCAGTTCACATGTATGCGTGCCCCATACTTGCATTATGTGCAAGAATTTGTGCCTTGGACCATTTACTGATGCTGATAAATATCAGTATGTTATTTATGAGGAGGATATAGGAGACATAGCTACAGAGGTTGCAACACCTCATGGAGCATTTGTGTCTCATGAGAGTGCTGAGGAGGGGTACGCAAAGCCATGGAGTCTTGTTGATATGGTAAGAGTAAAAATTATAAATAAATTTGTCACATGAATTATTTAATTTAAAAATAATTTATTTATTTAGATTTGTTTTAATGACTACATGCACTTATGTATATATATTTGGTCCATTTATGTTCATTCGATGATAGAGGAGGAGTTGAGACAGGTGGATGATTCCACACTTTCGGCCATTTCATTTGGCCTTGACACCTATATTGTATATTATAAATTATGTACCCATTAGTTTTTTTTATATCATTTGGTGTACATGCTAAAATATCTATCAATTAGAGCAATGGAATTGATGCATTTACTAATATATTGTCATCTTATTGTACTCTTGCAGGTCTCAGCTGATGTCAGTGGGGGGCACAAGGGGGTTCCTTCATCATGCGTCGACAAAGGAAAGGTAATTAATTGTTTAAGATTAATTATGCATGCATATGTATTTTACTTGTGTGTAGTAATAAATATTTTACATGCACTTTATTGTATAGGGTGTGGCTCACGACGATGTCCCGACACAGGTTCGGGAGCCTGGGCTCACAGGCATCTCAATTCGGGGTGATATCCCAATTGTACGTAGATTTGTATATATTGTTATTTGTATTTTTTAACCAAGGTTGTTATGATGAAGTACATTTATATATAATTGACTATCTTCTTGACTCTCATAGGTTACTTCTAGTGTGAGAGAGGCCCCATGAGAATCATACCTATCTTTGTTGACCCAACCCACTATTCCAGAGGAGGGATTGGTGGATGTAAGTTTTAATTTTAGTTCAATCAATTTGTAATTTTATTATGCTATCATCCTATTTTGTAAATTTATTACTCTATGTTTCACCTTGGGCCCCTACACCACTCTACTAATCTCATTATTG
>MU228423.1:365466-386906 GCA_018584345.1 Thuja plicata | reverse complement strand
ATTCTCCGAATAATTCCATGGTTCTCTTTCCTGCACACTAAACTCGAGCATCAGTAGTCCAAGATAATCAAATCACATGCAATATATATATATATTTTCAATTTATAATTAGCAACATCAATCAAAAACATGATTACATTCCTAATTGCAAATTTTCATACATAAAGGTTTAGAATATAAAATTTCCATAATCATCATGACATAATATCCATGAAATAATCAAGTCCCATCAGGATTCAATCTTCTCATTAGTTCACTTATCTAAAATATATAATCAAAACAACCATCTGATCTAGGTCTAATCTATATCAAAATGAAACCCACACAATATAATCATCATCATAACATAGTATCTCGAGTCTCTGTCAGGATAATCAAAAAGTGCGTCAATATACCAAAATATAAAGTATCAAAGTGTGAATGAATCAGTAATGCTATGGTGGGTCGGGATGAGGCCTCACATTATATATATACTATACTTGACTTTATTATATATACAACAATATTTTATATATAATATATAATACATATCATATATATATATATATATATATACAATTTAAATATGAAGATATTATGTGATAAATTGTAAAATACATATTAATATATAATACATATAAAATAATATATAATATATGATATATAATGTAGTATTTAATATTAATATATATTATATAATATTTAATATATAATAGATATTAAATAATATTTAATATATATAATATATAATCTAATATATAATTTTTGATATATAATCTATTATGGAGAAATGGGAGGGAGAAAGGGGAGGGAAATTTTAAAATTCAAAATTCTGTCAGGATTTTTGGGTACCTGAAAATATCGGGTACCCGATTAGGCTTGGTATTGTTTTGTGCACCATACCTACCTAGTCAACTCTTCAAATGTCTCAAAAACATGTTTTTCTCCTATTTCTCTGAGTTCCAGACTTTGACCATGTAGCTGACGACTTTTTTTTCACCTGAATTTGATGAAACAAAAAGGGTATCTTAAGGAGATTATGAGCTTCCTATCGATATAATTGCTGTCAAATTTTGAATTCGGTAAGTAATTATTAGTTATTTTCCAATTGAATTACCTCTAAAGTGTTGATTGATATACTGATTGAAAAATGACTATAACTCTCAAACGGTATAACATTTTTGAAATCTGAAAAATGCGTCACATTCTATGCTTTGCCTACTATAAGGAAAAAATTTTTTTTTTTGAATTTGGTAAAGTTTTCAATGAGTTAAGGTGGTCAGACACAGGAGTTTTTTTATTCTAAAAATATTGTAGCAAATAATTCATAATTAATTTTTTTTTTTGAATAAAATTACACAAAAATATGCATCACATCAAGGCATGAGTCTACTAATTATATATAAAATCTTATAAAAAAATATTATCATTTGATTATGATTAAGGTGGTCAGACATACACCTGCTTAATTTTTTTCCTGAAATTTTTGTACTACTGCATTGAAATATATACTTTTCACTAATCATATTAACTTTTTTTTTAGAAAAGGCCTAGTAGTTTAGAAACTACATTCAATTTCCTACAGATTCTATTCTTACAAATTTTTGATATTAGGTTGATAGGTAGTTCAAATTTTCACATCAAGTTTACTAACCCTGATTTTGTAATTTTTCATTGCCACTTAAGGGTATATTTTGGCCCCTCATGATATTGCACATACCCCATTACAAACCTACAATTCAAGATACATCTTCATGCAATTAATCTATTGTGAAGTCAAGAGATCCAAGTTCAAGCAAGCATCCATTAGTGAAGGCATTCGTTATCAAGCATTCAAACCCATCAAGCATTCAAGTGCAAGGAAGCCATCACGCATTTTAGGTATTCAATCCATCATTTACATCATAAATTCAAGGCATCCCCTTCCATATATATATCTTCTTTCCCCATTGGAGGTAAAGCAAAGGAGTTTACAATCAAGGGAGGAGATCTGTAATCATCCATCAAGTCTTCTTCTTCTCTTTCTTCCTCAATCCAACATTCTGGAAAACTAAAACATTATTTATTCGAGGGTTTGGTTTCATGATTTCCTATTGGGTTTTTGTGGAGTCCAAAATATTGCATCAAAAATTGTGATCATCTCCAAAGAGGCCCTGCAAATCATCATTAATGTATGAGGTGATTTTTGTTTCAGATCTAGATTATATTTCCTTATGCAACTTAAATTTCATTTCAAGATTAATTCCTATATAGGTGCTTGACCAAAGAACACCCCTTTCCACAATAATTTACCCTTCTTCCTTGTGTGAAATAAAATATGGTGCAGTCTCAGATCTAGATTTTTGAGAGTTGTAGAGCCACTAACTGATCTACAACAAATTTTACCAGTTTTTGTGTCTCTAGGATAAGGTCAAATTTTTAGGACAAGGCCAACTTGAGTCAGAATTTTCCTGAGGATCTAAAAATTTCATAGTTGGGAGATATATACATTAGGGTTTTAGATTTAGAATAGTATCCAATTCTGATAGGTCTGCAATAGTCATTTCCAGATTTGAATTTTGTTCCTCCTTTCATAGCTTCAAGGACAGTTCATTCTTCTTCTTTTCATCTTGAATTTAATTTTATGCATCAGATCTGATATCACATCCTGCTAGTATTCCTTTCCTTTATCATATCATAAGTGTCTTTCATACATTTACATATTATAATCATAATGTATTCAATAAGGAATGCCTAAATCCCCCTTTTACCTAGATCTTTCATTAGCCCTCCATTCTTTTTGGGTTGTGCTGATCAATTTTTTTGTATGGGTGGGTTTGTATCCCAATGCACAATATGATTTGGTGAGTGATCTACATCCTATAAATTCTCACCATTTTATATTGTACAATTAGGAATTTACTAATTAAATTTAGGTGTCTACACATACAATTCAATAAATAGATTGACACATTCAACCTCTTGAGGTCTGAAATCTTCAAGAATTTCTATATATTCATTTGTAATCCTTTTGAATAGAGAACTTATTATTTTTCCCTCTTATCTACTTATTCCAAAAAATGTATCTAAAGGAAATATGCAACATTCTGATTTTATAATGCAATTGTGATTTATTTCGTGAATATGAAAATGCCTATCATTCTTATCATTAAATTGATACATAAAACCATCATAAATTTTATCTCCATGATCTTCATTGAATATAAATGCTCACCATTTTATATTGTACAATTAGGAATTTACTAATTAAATTTAGGTGTCTACACATACAATTCAATAAATAGATTGACACATTCAACCTCTTGAGGTCTGAAATCTTTAAGAATTTCTATATATTCATTTGTAATCCTTTTGAATAGAGAACTTATTTTTTGTCCCTCTTATCTCCTTATTCCAAAAAAAGTATCTAAAGGAAATATGCAACATTCTGATTTTATAAAGCAATTGTGATTTATTCCGTGAATATGAAAATGCCTATCATTATTATCATTAAATTGATACATAAAACCATCACAAAGTTTATCTCATGTGGCTATACAATGCATAGGAAAGGTAGAAAACCAATACTTACCATCATTTTTCCATTTTCTCAAGAAAACCTTCATAACAACATCCTCTTCACAAACATTATAGTCAAGAATTAAATCAATCATATCGTAGAGATGCCTAAATATTGATTCTTATTTTTTCATTTAATTTTGACAAATAGTTTTTTACACTCAAAGGAAAAGCATGTAGATAACCATGAATGTTTCTAAAATCAAGTGCAAAGTAAATTTCATGACAAAATAACCCCTTGTAGAAAAATTATTGTTATTGTTGTTCCATGATAAAATAGCCTGTAGAACTTAAAAAAGAATTATGGTACATACCTATTGGAAATACAATATGGGAAAGCAAGATGCTGAGAGCGGGGGGGTGAATCAAATCTTAAAATTTTTATCTCTTAAAACAAACTGATCCAAAATCATACATAAATGTAATTGATCTATCATCTAGTAGCATTCATGGCAGTAAATAAATAACTCAAGACACATAATTTTGGTAACCTAGAAACCCAATAAGGTAAAACTAGGGTGGGGATGACGCCCATAAAAATTTCACTATTGTAGCAATAAAGTGTGCTTATTAGCACTACAAGATTTGATTACAATATGTAATCTACCTGGTTAAAGGTCTTCTCAGTTAAGAGCTTCAGATCATTACAATCTACCTTGTAAAAGGATTTAAACTTACAACAAAGTAAGCACTCGGATAAGAGATTTAGAAAGGTCTGTTAGAATCACTCTGTTATGAGATTTCACCTAATACACCTGTTAGAATGTTTCAAGATATGATCCTTTGATATGCACTATGATGCTGATAATAGATCTCCTCTTTTCAATACCTTCTCTGATCTAATAAGCTGATATAACTTGAATCTGATTCTCACTGCACTTTCATTCTACTAGATCTATGCTTCCTCTATCAAAACAACCCTTCCCACATCTCTCATGTACGCATACGCGTTCTTTCTCAGTACTATCTCAATTAGGGTAAGAAGCAATCTTAATATACTTTACGGATTTGGCAATTAGATCTAGATCAACGATCAGGATCAAATGCTTATGCCACTTAGGCAATCCAATAATTTGATTATCTCCATGCCACATAGTGGGATCAAATAATTAAATGTGTAACTATCCCGTTGAAAACATTAAATCCTTAGAGAAGTCAGCCCAAAATAGTTTACCTCAAAATTGGTGTCAATCTTGACATACATAACAAAACTATCTTGCTCGGCACAAAAAGACTATGGCACTCAGCATGGACTAAACTTGGTAACCGTGTGACTCAGAAACTATTATCTTCTTGGCAATGACTATGCCGGATAGCTCAGCCTATACTGGATAGCTCGACCGCAGTGATGACCGCCTAAAATTGCCTAGATAAATGACTAAGTGTGGAACACTAATGATCAACAAAAATTAGAGATCAACAATCTCCCCCTTTGATATTAGTGGAAAAAACACTTATCATTTACATTCACAAAATTTTCCTAAGTACACAATATACTCCCCCTTAGATTATAGTTCATTCTTCATACATTATCTACATAATATACATGCCTTCAACAAAGATATTTATACCTGTTTCTGCACATCTTTTACTATTTCCTGTCCTTTTCTAGTTTCATGTCCTATTTCCCCCTTGTTTTTGTCACTGATAGATATGGGGGTTAAGTTGTATTTGTCCAAAAATGGTTTATGAAGCTGTAAAATCAATGCAAAATATGTATCCCAACTATCTTTAACAAATTTCATAACCTCCAACTTAACTTCTAGCTTGGCAGCTAGACTTACCAAACTATCTGCAGTAGAGAGATGAGAATCCCCCTTGACCAATTATCATGTAGCTATGAGTTCCTTCTAAATAACCTCCTGATGAGGTATCAAATTAGCCTGAATTGTTATTAGTTTGGCCCTGATTCAGCCATCTTCAACCATAAGCTCAGCTAATCTCCTCTATGCCTGAGTCAACCTATCAAAATGGATGGATCTAGAAATAGCATCCATGCTCAATGAACTTGCTGTTGACTTCATATCTAAATTAAACTTCTCAATAAGTTGTTGATTTTCCTTTGTAAAGAATGTGTCATCACATAATCTTTTGTATAATGAAAAGACATTATTCGCAACTTCCTCAAGAATCTCAACAAGAGAAGAAAGTTCAACCTGTTTGGTGGCAATCTATCCAGATATCTTCTCCAATACTTTGTTCTCAAATCTTCTCTTGGACCATTGCATCAATTTTTTATTTGCCTCAATATTTTCATCAGTAACTTTCTGCACAATGTCAACTAACTATTCTAGTATTGGTGCTTGCTGATTTTCATCTTCCATATCAAAAGCTTTAACGAAAATATCCTTTATGTCATGCAGAACTTGCTTCTATTTTTGTTCCCTCTTCATTTCCCCTTGTCTCTTCTTCCTCTTCAATAGGTTTTGAAGGGTCTGAATTTTCTCATATGTCAAACTCTCAGGATCCCATTTAGGAATCACAATGACTTCATCTAATGTGACATTTAAGCTTGGTGACTTTTTCTTGTTTAACTTCCTCTTCTTGAGCTCTGGTGAGCTGATACTCGGCTCAGGTTCTGTGATATCTTTTCCTTTTTCAATGTCAATTTCAATTTCTTCCTTCATCTGAGTCAAGATTTCCTACGGGTCAGGTATACTTGCTATTTTGGGTCCAGTGGGAGTAGATGTTGCAGAGTTTGGTAGATCCACCAACACTTGTATAGCCTCTTGTTCTATAGGCTTATTTGCAATTTCTTCCATCTTATCTCCACTCTCTAAAACTATTTGTACAACCTCTAAAATAGGTGTATTAGTATTGATTACCTCCTTTTCTCCTTCTATCTCTATCTCAGCCTCAGTTGTACGAATGGGCGATTGCACACATGTGTCTGCCGGCTCATTCTGATCCTCAGCATCCACATTGTTTCCCTCTCCAAGTGTAGTTTCAATGGGACTATCCATTTTCAAATCTATGGTTTTCCCATCTCTTGTTTTCTCTTTTGGTTCTATCTCAATCTCTACTTGATCAGTAGTAGTTTCTTCCATTTCCTTCGGCTCTAAGGTGCCTTCACCTTTCTCATTGACCTTCTTAGTGATTAACCCAAAGGTTTCCCTCCATATTCTAGTGCTTTGTTGAACTAATCCTTCAACATCATTCTTCAATATTGCATAGGCTCTTTTTTTAGGAATAAACTTACTTTGATATTGTTCAATGAATTTTGATATCTGTTTCTTGGTTAGATTAGGAATAACCTTAGCTAGTGTTCCTTCCCTTATCTGTCTTTCGGTCATTAAAGCATACTGCCACTTTTGTGATAAAATATCATAAAGATCTGTATATCATAAAGATCTGTAGGAATAATATTTCCTATTTATATAGGTGTCATCTTGTACATACACATCATATCTAGTAATTCTTCCCAAATCTTGTGTTTGTTAGATATGCTTTGCTTCCCATACTTGATAAATTTAAATCCTGCTAAACCAGTTGTACTCCTAATATTCTTGCATACCTCATCAATATTGGCCATTAGTTTATGTGATACTATAGGTATGTTGTTAGGTTCATCAGTATCTTTCTTCTCCTTATCTTCTTCTTCTTCCAAGATTAGTTTTATCCTTGTTCTTTTCTCAAGCATACTCGACAGTGCCTTAGTTTCAACTTGTTTTCTCTTTCCTGAACTACTCTCACCAGCGTTCTTCTTTGTGTGCACCTTTGTTGACTTAGATTATGCAGAAATAGTTGATTTCCTTGTCCTAGGCTAGTTAGAAATAGGAGGGGTAGCCATAGGTTTTGCTTGACTTGGTTTAGTTGCCTTGGCAACTACTGGATGCTTCCCTTTTCATTTCACAGTGATATCCTTCTCAGGTTCAATCTCTTCTTCTTCACTATACATATCTTCTCCATGTCATCTTGATAAACCCAAAGGTGCATCCTCTACTTCTTCATCACTCTCAATTCCAACCATCTTCTTAAAAAATTTTACAATCTTTTTTCCTTTTCCTCTCCATAGTGCCAACCTTTAAATCTATAGAGATTTTGGACTTTGATTCTTCATAGTTTCCAAAACATTTTTCTGCACTATCAATTTCCTCTGCCAATAGAGTTGTTCTGGCTGTAGATGTCTCATCAACATTCACTTCATAAGGTAATTGCCTTAGCCATGATACCCTCGGTACTACTGCTTGCACATAGGTGAAATCTGTGTCTACCAGAAAACATACATCCTCATAATGTTTCTCAACAAGTGATCTGGGAATTCTACTCCTCAATCTCATCTTTTTCTTGAATTCAAAAAAATATGTTCCCATCACATCGTCAAAGTTATCACCTAACTACTAAATAAATGCATTGATTTGTTGTGTGATAGGTCTTTCTATTTTCCACACTATGTTCCCAAAAGTAGGAAATGTATTATGTATGTAGAAAAATATACAAATGAGTAGAGATTCAAACTTACACATTGAATTATTTGCCTTTCTTATTGAAGAAAGGTTCTCAGCCAATTGCATTAGTTTAAGCTCAGAAAGGTCATAATTATGATCCTTCTTCACAATCTTCCAAGCCTGGTCAACTGCAATGCATGTGACACTGTACAGTCAGCTCGACTGATAAAACTTATGAGCAATAATGCTAACCACAAAATCAAGCTCCAAATCTATGATAGTATAGATCATCATCCCTCTTTTATTCCAAATGGCTCCAGTGAATTCTTCTATGTTTTCCTTACTCTGACATCTCACTGTCCTCTTTCTGTTAAGAATTGGATAACCAGTTACACGATGGAAGATTTCCTTTATAATCTTGACTGGTCCATTTTCCAGCCATATGTTCATGTCATGTACATGACTCAGAACAATCTTGATCCATTCCATTCTAAAATCCCTCAAAAATTCTAGGGCATGAGTTAACCCTCTCTTGGCTAAATGTTTGTGTTCATCTTTTAGGTCTCCATCTTTGCACAATTTGTTGTAAGATTCTCTTAGCTCGTGATCACCAACTTCACTTATCTTGCACATATAACATGACCTAATATCATGAATCATGAGTACCTTAGGTGGAATCGATGATAGGGCTCTAGTTAGATCACCCTTGATGGCGCTCTCAGGAACTGCTCAAAAATTAGGAGGCGCACAGGTGTCGCTCCTTACCAATTGAACTTTTAGCAACTCCTTCTCCATACTCTTTGCTACTATGGAAGAACTAGTGGCCATGATTTTTAATGAAATAGGGTTTCAAAAGATGATGAACAGAATACCTTGGAAGATGTCAAAATTCACACTTTTACTCAGGGTAGCTGATGGCACGCTGTAGACATCTTTGAAATATCTTTGCAGAAATCAAGTTCACAAATTGCTCCAACACTCTATGAAATTCTCAATCACAAGGTAAAAATAAGTAATGAACGACTCATTCCTTTATAGGCTCCAAAGGTCAAAAGTTAGGTTTGCAATAAAGTTTATGTCTATTGAGTGAGTGCCAAACATCTGTCCTTGGCTGACTGACAAAACTTGTCTATCTCTCGGTCGCAACCCATACTAGCTTGGCATATACTAGAGATCTTGGCCTTAATGTACAATAATATTGTTTCTCGGCACCTATAGTGCATATTGACTTTGCTAGGTACATGTCTCAAAAATATGTCATGATACATCTAAACAAATGCAGATATGGACTTTTGCACTTTATGTGTTAGGAACTAATAAAAGATATGAGATATAAACACAGTTCCTCACATACCATTCTTTCTTAATTAGTGATAGTGTGATCACCTGATCCATTGGATTGGGTGACCTTGGCTTCAGTAGCTTCACTGCTGCTTGGTTCTATTTTTCTTAGCCATGTTTGATTCATCTATGCTCTAATTTCCTCAATAGTAGGAGCAAGTACCCTTGTCTTGCAATCCTTCCTAGTGTGACCAATTTTCATACAATTATAGCAAACTAGGCTTCCATTCATCCAACTCTTAGATTTTCCTTTGAAATGTGTCTTTATGCAGTTTTCGGGAACATGCCCATACTCACCACAATAATGACAACTATGCCATGTGTTGTAATCCCAATTATAAGTGTTACCTTTCCTTGGTAGTTTTTCTTGTGTCTTTGATGTCCATTGTTGTTTATCATTATATCTACAATCTTGTGCTCTATGTCCAAATTTTTGACAGTTGTAACAATACCCATTGAATCTAGGTGTGGGAGGTGCATTATTTTCCTTTGCCCAACATTCATGTGCTTTATGTCCTAAATTTTTATAGTTAAAGAAATAACCATTGAACTTAGGTTTAGGATTGGACTTACCATTCTTGCTTCAACAGATGTTTGCAGTGTGTCCAAGTTTTCCACAATGATGGCATACATGCTTGTTGTTCTTTGTCTTTGCATTCCTCTTTTCACCAATCTTAGATGATTCCCCTTTTTCAAAATATGTCTGTTATTTGATATGATCTAATCCATAAGAATATCTAGATCTCCCTAACACTTCCATCAAATTTTCAAAATTATTCAAAGCTTCATTAGGTCTATTCAATCTTTCATTAAGTTCTTTTTTAGATCTCAATTCATCTTTCAATTGACTGTTCTTGGATCTTAGATTCACAATTTCCATGTCTTTCCTACTGATCTCCTAATTTACAAGTAGCAGTTGATTCACCATGTCAACCTAATTATTTGTCATCATTTGTACTTCATGTGTCCTTTCATAAAGTCTGATAGTCATCATTTTTTTGTCTTCTTCAGCCATAGCTTTGTCATCTTCAGCTTTCTTCTTTTGTTCCACTACTTCACATAGTCTTACTGTTTGTACTTCTTGTTCTCTCTTCAAGTTTCTGACTTCTTCACACAATGTATTATTCCTTTCCAGTAGATCTAAAATTGTTGCATCGCTCTCAGTAGAGTTTCCATTCTGAAATAGGCTTTCAGTGTCTTCTTCCTGATAATGAGTGTCATTCATTTATTTGGCCAAATCTTTCCTAGATATCAAGGACTTTCTCAATTCCTGTCTTGTTGTCTCAAGCTAATGTAATGCTAGTTGAATCAATTGACTTTACCCAATTTGTAAATCCCCATCTCAAGATTTGTACTCTCAAGTTGATTAGAACCTTTTGTAGGAGAACTGAGCTCTGATACCAATTGTTGGAAATACAATATGGGAAAGAAAGATGCTGAGAGGGGGGGTGAATCAAATCTTAAACTTTTTATCTCTTAAAATAAACTGATCCACAATCATACATAAATGTAATTGATCTATCATCTGGTAGAATTCATGACTGTAAATAAATAACTCAAGACACATATTTTGGTAACCCAGAAGCCCAATAAGGTAAAACTGGGGTGGGGATGACACCCACAAAAACTTCACTACTGCAGAAATAAAGTGTGCCTATTAGGGCTATGAGATTTTATCACAATATGTAATTTTCCTGGTTAAAGGTCTACCCAGTTAAGAGCTTCAAATCATTACAATCTACCTTGTAAAAGGATTTAAACTTACAACAAAGTAAGCACTTAGCTAAGAGATTTGGAAAGGTCTGTTAGAACCACTATGTTAAGAGATTTCACCTGATACACCTATTAGAATGTTTCAAGATCTAATCCTTCAATATGCACTCCAATGCTGATAACGAATCTCCTATTTTTAATACCTTCTCTAATCTAATAATATGATATAAATTTACTCTTTTTCTCAGTGCACTTACACTATGCTAGATATATGCTTCCTCTATCAAAAAAACCCTTCACACATCTCTCATGTACGCATATGCCTTCTCTCTCAGTATTATCTCAATTAGGGTAAGAAGCAATCTTAATATAATTTACAGATCTGGAAATTAGATCTAGATCAACGATCAGGATCAAATGCTTATGCCACTTAGACAATCCAATAATCTTATTGGCTCCATGCCACATAGTGGGATCAAATAATTAAATGCGTAATTATCCTATTGAAAACATTAAATGCTTAGATAAGTCAGCCCAAAATAGTTTACCTCAAAATTGGTGTCAATCCTAACATACATAACAAAATTGTCTTTCTCGGCACAAAAAGACTCTGGTGCTCAGCATGGACTGAACTTGGTAATCATGTGACTCAGAAACTATTATCTACTCAGCAATGACTATGCCGGATAGCTCGGCCTATACTGGATAGCTTGGCCGCAGTGATGACTGGATAAAACTACCTAGATAAATGACTAAGTGTGGAACACTAATGATCAACAAAACTTAGAGATCAATAATACCTTCCTTAGATATTGTGTAGTATCCTTTAACTTTTCTTCATGACTGTAAAGTCACAGAACTAATATTTATTGCATCTCTTATCAGGTCCTTTTTTTACTTAGTCGTCACCTCTTTCAAGGAGGAATGAATTTATATCTTCTTCTAGGTATTTTCCATGAGTAGAATCATTTCTTCAATCCTTTACAATTGTTCCAACAAAGCTTCAGGAGGGTCTAAAACCAAATTTTATACTTACAAAATTCTCGACTCTTTTCTCATGAATAAGCACTTATCTCCCTAGTAAAGTTGTCATTCTATTGGTTATGGCTCAAATGGGGCAAACTCAACTAATGATTTTGACCATGTAACACCAAAGACTATTTTCTCCCAAATAGAGTTTTCAATCTGTTGGTTGTGGATAAAATGACCCAATCTTAGCTATATAATGCTTCAATAAATTATCACCAAAGATACAAGGATTCAACAATACTTTCCAATTTCCCCTCAGCAAAGTCACCAATCTTTTGGTTTCTCTTCAAATGTGAAAATCTCAATTGTATAATGATTCATAATTTTGAACCAAATATTCCAACACAAATTCAAAAATTTATTACATACAAATCCCTACCAGAGTCACCAATCTATTAGTTCTCAAATCTGTAGATTTTCAAACCCTAATAATATGCCAAGTTTTATGATTAAATTTAACAAGTGATATGGCCAATGAACAAGATTAATCAATATGATTAAATTCCCCTGCACTTTAGTCTCTACTATGCCTAGGTGGGTGTACCTTTATCACCAATACTTATTCACTTCTCCAAAAACCACTTGATGATTATTAAAGAGACTTCATGCACTTGAGTAGGATTCAATTAATCAATGCTTTCAGTACTTTTCCTTGATCTATTTGAAACTAGCATGAAGTTTTAAAAATAACTAATTTTCTACTCTTACTCCTACTCCTAGTTCTATTGAATGTAAATGAAAATGTATATGGATGTACTAGTTTTATGTATCTGTTCCTTTAGGGTGTGAATAAGTAGTGCCTTCTATCCACTTGGAAATGGAGTCAAACTAAGCAATTATATGTATTCTCCTAACTCATTATAACTCAAGTTGTAAGGATCTTTTAATTGTTAATACATTTTTCTCTTATTTTAATTTTTGGTATTTCAAGGGTGTCCCCTCAACCAAATCTAGCACCAACCTTCCTTTACTTGGTCTTATGAATTTCCAAGTTGGGGTTAGGAAGGGGAAATCTAGGGTGATACTAATCCCCTAGTGGTGGTGTTAGAGCCTACAACCAAAAACATCTCTTAAATCTGCCTACCAAAGTCAAACTAGAGACCAATGGGGAGAAAAACCCACATCCCAAGCCAAATTCACTAAATGTTCAAGCTTTAATTTTTTATACCTTATATATACATTCAAGAGAGTTATTATTGGGTCTTTCAATAATCTAAAAGAAATATTTCAAATTGTTTTTTTACATATTTGAAGGAATTTAATTATGTCTAACATAGACCAATCAAATGAATCACACAAAAATAACAAATTTTATTTGATAAATTTAAAGTATATCCTTAATATATTGATTTAAATGATAAGAAAAACCAAATTTGGAGACAACCCGATAATAAGTTGACAATAATTGTAACACAACAATTCAAACCAGTGACAGAACACAAATTAAAGCATTGTTTCCATTGATAAACTTCAAGAAGGTTTGTACAATATATTATTTCCCAAGTCTTATGATTCTAATTCTACACTTCATAGACACGACTGTGGTGCCCTTTGTAACACCCAAAAATTGGCATCTTGCAACCACAACCAATTTTGTTGCATCTGTCATTCTTCTGAATCATCAAAGTCCTATTGTACTAGGCAATTCTGAGTTTCAACTGACTCTACTTGACTTAAGTGTCAAATGCAGAAAATTCTAAGTCTACATTAATCACATACTATATTTAATTCCTAAATATCAATTATAATTGGCTAAATAAACCCTATGATTGAATTAATTTAATTACAAAGTCCTATCACTTTAATTAAATTAAATTTACCCTTTTAGCTAAAACCCATAAAAAACAATTAAATAATATTTGGTTATTAAATAAATATCCTCATTTCAATAATTGAATCTAACTATTCAAATAATTGATAAAGTGCATTTATGAGGTCAGATTTTATTTATTTAATCAAATAGGCTCTCCAAAATTCTCACTTTAGTTCAGAAATGGAAACTTTGAGTTAACTGTGATTTAAAAGTGTAACAAATCAATTAACTGTTTCATTCACTCAAAAAGACAATAGTTGATTGTTTCTCTCAAAGGAAACTTGCTATTCTGAACTGGATTTTAAAATGTTAACTATTTCTCTCAAAGGAAACTTGCCATTCTGAACTGGACTCTCATCCTATAAAAGATCTCTCTTATTTCTTATTAAAAAAAAGGGAGAATGCATTGTTAGAATATTGAATCACCGTTGCATTTTAATTCAATATTTGTGTGGTTCCAAGCTTTCATATTGAAATAGATTAATAACATTCTAGATTAATCATGCATAGCTTAGTTTATTTCAATCTTTCTTAGTTTAATAGCATCTCTCATTTCTAGATTAATCTCATTTCATTTCTTAGATTAATCTCACATTAATTTCTTAGCTTAATCTCATTTCTAGACTAATATTGCATCTACATTTCTAGAATAAATCCTCCATTCTTAGATTGGTCTCGGTTGTTGGGTTCTTGAATCTGAGAGCTTACTCAAAACCCCGTCTAGATAGGAGGGAACATGTCAACTCATCCAAGCATGCGGGATGAATAACTACATATTCATTTCTGTATGTAACTGATGAACAATGACTATGTTGAAGTGTATAGCTAAGTAAGAGGCCCACATTTAGCATATACATTTCTGGTGCCCACCGTGGGGCAGGAAAATCAATTTCTGGCCTCATTATTAACTTTTTTCTTTCAATTCTATTTTTTGTCCGTACGTCTCTATTGTGAAATATCGCACAAAATTTCACAGAGACTCGCGCGAACTTTCTAGTTCTTTAAGAGATTTCTTCGTAGTTCTTTGTGCGGACTGTTCTAGTTCTTCGCACAAACTTTGACACCAAAGAATTTAATTTTTTGTTCTGCTTACATTTATGTTTTCTTACCACTGATATATGTTGTTTCTAGTTTTCTGTGATTTCCTGATTTATTTCTTTGATACAGCTTAACCAGTGGTTTGCAGGATGAGATGTTGAAGAATCCTTCAAACACACAAATTTATTGACTAATTGATTGCATGATGCATGTCAGAGCACGCTTGTCAAAGAAATTCAAACCTACATAAACATTGTGTTTGTTTTCATGCTTTCTCTACATAGTCTAAATAGGGCCTTTTTAAAATCTCTTAAGGGTCTTGATAGAAGAATAGGGTATTAGGCTCTTCATTACATGGAAGTGATGCCCATGAATGAATCTGAGACCTAGATGGTGCTATGAGATTGACACCTAGGGGAGCAAGGAAAGGTAATGAATCAATTAGCATGTCCATTAGTGAGGGGAGTATGCTCTTCTCTCTTTGAGAGAATCAGAAACCTAGAAGCTCTTGGATTTGTTGAAAGAGGAGTTAGCTCGGTGATGAATATGTCTGGCGTGTTTGGGTGAGGTGTAGAGGTAGAGGAGTATGCTCTTTTCCCTTTTGGGAGAGTCAGAAACTTAGACCCTTGAAACCAAACTAGGTTTGAGTCACCTATTAGCGGGCATGCTGGAAGTTGAACCTCTGGGAATGACCCAAGTGGATACACACCTTTTGCCTGTGATTCCACCCAACTATAATAAAGTTTCTTTTTTTAGAGAAAGACTCCAAAGCCATGTTAATTTCTTCCTCTTGATTCTTGATGTCGAATATCTTGAGGAAGCCTTGTCTATTCTACTGAGCGACACCACTCCTAGCCTTGCTTGTCAAGGGTGTACACTTTTAGGTTTCGGTGTAGCTATATGTCTCAACCTCTCTTTCAATGCCACCAGAGGTTAATGTGAACGGAAGCCTACTAAACACCACTTGTAACTAGTTGCTTACCCGGTTCATCTCCAAAAGGGGACATAATATTTGCGCAGGGAGGGGGATGATTCTCTCGCATAGATTCTCACCATAGTAATGCACCTGGATGTTTGAAGGTGGTATATGACACTAGCCCCTACTTAAAGGGTGCCCTTTGAACATATATTTTTTAGTCCTTGGAAACACCAAAAACAAGGGCGCCCTCTTGGGGGTGACACTGTTGTGTGAGGTGCACACATACACATAAGTTGTGGGGAAAATATTTTGTCTTCTCTACCATTTTAGGGATAAGTGAGTGTCTTTTTTGAGTCCTCAAATGTTCAATATGTTCAAACTTGTCAAAACTCCCTCATTCTTTCGAGTTACTTTGTCCTTGGCTAAACTATTTTTGACTACTACTTGTGTCACAATTGCTTAAACATACAAACTCAAATTTATCAATCTAAAAATAGTCCAAAATAATATGCAAATTGAACACTCTGTCAGAGAACAATCTAATCTATGTCTCAGAAATGCAAATTTGTCACTCTAAAATGATCTCAACTGTCTATTTCTATGAAAACTCACTTTCTTTTCTGAACAATTTCGCGTGACATTCTACATCTCTGCACCACCCTATGATAATATTTGTGTGAGGTGTTCTCAATCTTCACATGATATTTTTCTATTCTGTTGTCATCTGCTTACCAAATTGTCATACCAATTCTGTGTTTCTTCACGCCAGGATACAAAGCTTCGCGGGACCCTGTAGGAAATTTTGCTTGAGAAAGTCCTTCTTCGCATGAAACTGTCTCATTTTTCCATAACAACGAGCTATTTTCTGCCTATCCTATGTCCCTCTACTCAATCTGGTTTCTGTTTGGGGTTTGTTTGCATGTTTTCTGTCTGCAACTAGATGTCTAAGATTGAGAATTATGGGATTCTCACTTGAACTTGTCTCATCTCTTATCTATCTACTTGTTCTTCTATGTTGTCATACCTTGTGACATGATAGTCATTTCTTAGATATTCTAGCCTTATCTCTAAAGACTCATGTTGGGTATACTTCACCTAATTGCACTCTTGTGCACTTATCTTGAGACATAGTTCCAAGCATAGTCCTATTTCACACTCCTTGCATAATCTTTTTCTATGATTGTTGCGACTCATGGTAGCAAAACATTCACCTTATGTCTCATACCTTCTCTTAAAATATTCTAATCAAGTGCATCAAATAAATCTTACAATGTCTAAAAGCGAAGAAGAGATTCTTTGCGAAACTTTATTAAAACAACTTCAAACTTTGGAATCTGAACTCCAAGGATTAAAGGGAAAAAAAATATAATCCATCCGATGAATCCTTATTAAGATCAATCCATCCTTTGTTATTTGATCATGATTCTTACATCTCTCCACTTCCTTCCAACATGGATAAATCTTGGTATACCAATCCTATCTTTGATCAAGAGAATATAGAGGAAACTATGATAGAATTAGATGAAAGTCTTTTCTATCTGCAAAAGAAAGATATTTCAAGTCAAGAAGCGTTTAATTATCCTTTAGAGAGAATCTTACTCCTTTGGGATAATCTTATAAGTCAACATTGGAAGAAATTCTTGAGAATGATCTCATCACATTACCTCAAGCCACATCACGTGGATTTAGACTCTTGAGTACCTACTGTGCATATCATCAAAGAAATAAGCATAAAACTTCATCTTGCATGGAGTTAAAATATAAAATCCAAGATCTCATAGATGATGGCATAATCAAAGTGGAAAATCCTAATGATTCATCTAATCTCAAGCATGATCAATATTAGGAATCCATGTATAGCGATGGTTCTCATAGCACATCTTCTTCTTCCACCATTCCTCCATCTCCTAAAGCTTCAAAACCAGCCACAACATCTCCTACCTCATCCTTAGAAATGGATCCATCTCAAGAGGACATTACAAAGTATGAAGAAAAAAATATCAGTAATGATCAAGATCAAGACACCATCCATCCTTATCCAATGGTTGACCAAAGTCACACATCTCAAGAGTCCCATGATGATTTTATCATCCCCTTCCTAGAAGACACTCTTACACCTCCAATACCTTATCCATCTCCCAAGCAAGATCAAGATATCCTTTCCACCATCTCCAATGAGCCTATTGAAAATCAAGAGAAAGGTACCCTTTGTACACCATCTAATGATCCTTGTCAAGATTATAGAATCCCCTCATCCCCTTGTCATGTTCTTCCATATCCAGAAACTATCATTCCTCTAAATCCCTTGCATAAAAAATAAATCCTCTCAAGCTTCAGCTGCTCCTATCAAAATTTCTCCTATCCAAACTACTCATGCTCCTACTGATATGAAGATGAATTATAAAGAGAAGAGCCTTGTTCATCTATCTCACTCTAAAGATGTTGATATCCCTTCCACACCTTATATCCCTCCTTTCAAACATAACTATTTGCCTTCACCATCCTCCAAGTCCATTCTTGGTCCTTATATCTCAAAGCTAAAACTGTCAAACCTTCCATCTATATTGGGTCCTTATGTCCCTCCATCTACCATGCCTATAAATACTAGCTTGTCATTTGCTTACCCTATCTCCTATCAAGATTAATAAAGACATACACCCTAGAAATCTCCCTATCAACCCATTCATATGAACCATACATATCATCCCTATTCATCCACAATTCCCAAGTCTTTTGGAAGCAATCTGGATGTGCAACGAAAAAATCAGAAATAAAAGAATCCACTTAGCTATGAAGATCACTATTTCCCATCTAATCAACATGCGACTACAAAAATACTGCAAAGGTCCACTGAGAAAATAACAATACCAAATAAAATATGGGTTCCTAAATCCATCATGGAAGAATTGCATTCTAAATCATCCAACAACAAACAAAAATCAAAAACTATGTGGTTTCCCAAGTCTTTACTAAATGACTTGGATAGAAAAAGAAAATAAATAGCTATGTGGATTCCCAAGACTCTCTTAAAAGGCTTGAACAAAAAGGAAGATTCAAAGTTTGCATCCAAGCTTCCAAAGTCTTCCACTTCATATCTACCTAAACATCTCCCATCTTCTATCTCTATTTTGGGTCCTCATGTCCCAAAATCCATTACCTTGAATACTTCACCCTCTTCTCCATCCATCTTGGGTCCTTGTGTACCAAGATCCATATCCACTCATAAATCAAAGCCTCAAGCTATTCCATCCACTATTCCTCCATCTGTCCACTACCCTTCAAGGGGTGTGTCAATCTTAATCTTATCACCATACCCTAGCCAATATCTTGCACCTACCAAATACCCTTCCATCTCATATCCTTCCATCCCTCTTATCCAATCCACCGCATAAATCCTTGGCTACCATCTTCCTTATCCTCCATATCAATCTTCTCTACAATCACCCTATCAGCATCTTTGAGCATACTTTCAGCATCCTTGGCCTATCATAGCATATCCTTCAAAGGAGCACTATCTAAAGAGAAAGAAGCTTAAATTCCTCCATGGAATCAAAAAGTATAAAAAAAAAGTACCTTGGTGAAAACCTGGTAAACAGGCACCTTGGTAGCAAAAGTAAAGATAAATCAATCTATCCTATGGTGAGAACTACTTCTTGTGGTGCCTTAAATAAGTACCATGATGAAAACCTGGCAAACATGTGTCATGCATAATTCCTCCTACTTGCACTCTTCACCTGGAGGGAAGTTCCATCCAGGTCATCTTATCCATCATATGTTACATCTATCTAGCCCATGAGAATCCATGTTCCTTCTGGTGATCTTGACAAGGTTGAGCATATCCATGAGCATCATCTACCCAGATATTCATTATCTTTCCATCAGCCTACTCACTTGCTCTCATACATTATACCCTATCATGATCTTGCTTATCCCAATCCTATCCTTCCTATCTCTGAGCATTCTTGCCATAATCTAAACCATTCACTTATAACTCCATCACCCCTTATACTGATTGCACTGTCATAGCTATACCCTAAATAATTAACCCCTTAGTCTTGATCAAAATGAAGAACAAAAAAATGTAAAATAGTTTCTCAAAAACTTCTTAAAATGTCCACTCTTTTGGACCACATGCTTTTCATGACATCAGTATTAGAAACACTGAGAGGGGGGGGGGGTGAATCAGTGTTTATCTAATTATTATATTTCAGCCAATTAAACATAAAAAAAAAATGCATCCAAAGAATCATAACACAAGAACAGATAACACATGATATGATTATGGAGAACCTTGATCAAAGGAAAACTCCGGTGGGGATTACTACCCACAAATATTGTACTAGGTATAATGAACTTGTTAAAGTTCCTTTGCCCTATTAGAAGTAGTCTTTACAAGTTTATTACAATGACCTGGTTAAAGGTCTAACCCTGTTAGGAGTCTTTTACAAAATACTGTTAAAGGTATATGGCTCACTGCCTAGGCTCACTACCCAATAAGATGAAGGCTACAACCCTCTGAATGTTGATATGCACTATATCAAAAATGAACTATTGTAATGACACTATTGTCTGATCAGTTCCTTGTATGCACAAATGCTCTTACTCCTTTAAAGAGCTATATCATCTACTGACTTCATTATACTACTCATCTGTATCTTCCTCATACATAATAATCGACTCATGTAACATAACATTACATTACATAATTATATGTTTACAGTTGAATAGGGGCGACCCAAAACATAACACTAGTCGGCCTTTAAACCAAAATATACAATGCAAGTCGGCTCAAGCACGTTTACTATAACATTAATTACATTATTAAAAACTTATAACTAAAGGCACATGGCCTTATCATCTCAAACTAATTGACGCTGACCAAAACTGTAGTCAACTTCCATGCACTATCTTTTGGACTGAGGTGTACTAATCTACCTATAACTTTTTCATACTGATGTTCCGTAGTCTGCACATCTGGATCTAGCATGTATATACACCATAGAGTATATACCTAAGCATGCATGCTCTGGTGTGATCTCTAACACGTGCGTTGATGTACTGATCTCTGTATGTGTCTGTCTGCCCTATTTTCACACTTAGTCATTTTGTCTTTCATAAAAAAACTTAAGTATTACTTTGTTGCCATGATTGACAACACAAAATGAGTCATGCTTCCTTAGGAAGTCAACTTGCCAACAATCTCCCCCTTTGTCATTTATGGCAACAAAGGAATGTGGCTAAGTTACTCAAAATGACTTCACACAAAAATGACTGTATATCATAATACTTAATGATATATACATATATACTTCTCCTCATATACACATTCTATACTACTCCCCCTTTGAAATTAATGAAAAAGGTGTGCAAAAACTTTAAGTCTTCAACATACTTACTCCATGTAAACTTTCGGGTACTCAACTTGAAGAGATTGAATCTCTTTCTGCCAAAAGACTTTCATTGCATCAACTGTCTAAAGATGTGCGCATAAAGCATATGTAAATTTCTCCATTTTTATCAGATCCATGCAAGGAACTTGATCATATGTCTGTATGGTGTTATCAATCTATTTTATGTTCTCATTAAGAACTGCTAGAGATGGTGCAAGTGCATTTCTCAACTGAGTTTGTCTTATTCTGATCTTGCTAATTTCCAGTTTTGC